>CAJHQQ010003576.1:0-41398 GCA_905132885.1 Moricandia moricandioides
TCCAAAAAAGGGTAAACTGGATTCACTTCGGTTAAAAGTGGGATTACTTCTTCTTCTTAACTCCTATGATATTGATTCAACTTCAGGGTGATTATCCACTGATTTATGAGCCCAAATAAAGCTTCTTACATCTTGACTCATTCTGGTTTGATTATAATCAAGATGAAATTGTCAAATCTCCAAACAGGGTAAACTGGAGTCAATTCGGTTAAAAGTGGGATAACTTCTTCATCATAACCCTATGATCTTGCTTCAACTTCAGGGTGGTTCTACACTGATTTATGAGTCCAAATCAAGCTTTTTACATCGTGATTCATTCTGGTTTTATTAGTATCAAGAAGAAATTGACAAATCTCCAAATAGGGCAAACTGGGATCACTTCGGTTAAAAGTGGGATAACTTCTTCATCATAACTCCAATGATATTGATTCAACTTCAGGATGATTCTACACTGATTTATGAGTCCAAATCAATCTTATTACATCTTGATTCATTCTGGTTTGATTAGAATCAAGAAGAAATTGCGAAATCTCCAAACAAGGTAAACTAGAGTCATTTCGGTTAAAAGTGGGATAACTTCTTCATCATAACTCCTATGATCTTGATCCAAATTCAGGGAGATTCTAAACTGATTTATGAGTCCAAATCAAGCTTCTTACATCGTGATTCATTCTGATTTTATTTGTATCAAGAAGAAATTGCCAAATCTCCAAACAGGGTAAACTGGAATCACTTCGGTTAAAAGTGGGATAACTTCTTCATCATAACTCCTATGATCTTGCTTCAACTTCAGGGTGAGTCTACACTGATTAATGAGTCCAAATCAAGCTTCTTACATCGTGATTCATTCTGTTTTTATTAGTATCAAGAATAAATTCCCAAATCTCCAAACAGGACAAACTGGAATCACTTCGGTTAAAAGTGGGATAACTTCTTCATCATAAGTCCAATGATATTGATTCAATTTCTGCACTGATTTATGAGTCCAAATCAAGCTTCTTACATCTTTATTCATTATGGTTTTGATTAGAATCAAGAAGAAATTGCCAAATTGCCAAATCTCCAAACAAGGTAAATTGGAGTCAGTTCGGGTAAAAGTAGGATAACTTCTTCATCATAACTCCTATGATCTTGATTCAACTTCAGGGTGATTCTACACTGATTTATGAGTCCAAATCAAGCTTCTTACATCGTGATTCATTCTGGTTTTATGAGTATCAAGAATAAATTTCCAAATCTCCAAACAGGGCAAACTGGAATCACTTCGGTTAAAAGTGGGATAACTTCTTCATCATAAGTCCAATGATATTGAGTCAACTTCAGGATGATTCTGCAGTGATTTATGAGTCTAAATCAAGCTTCTTACATCTTTATTCATTATGGTTTTGATTAGAATCAAGAAGAAATTGCCAAATTGCAAAATCTCCAAACAAGGTAAATTGGAGTCACTTCGGTTAAAACTGGGATAACTTCTTCATCATAACTCCTATGATCTTGATTCAACTTCAGGGTGATTCTACACTGATTTAAGAGTCCAAATTAAGCTTCTTACATCGTGATTCATTCTGGTTTTATTAGTATCAAGAAGAAATTGTCAAATCTCAAAACAGGGCAAAGGGGATCACTTCGGTTAAAAGTGGGATAACTTCTTCATCATAACTCCAATGATATTGATTCAACTTCAGGATGATTCTAAACTGATTTATGATTCAAAATCAAGATTCTTACATCTTCATTCATTCTGGTTTGATTAGAATCAAGAACAAATTGCCAAATCTCCAAACAGGGTAAACTGGATTCACTTCGGTTAAAAGTGGGATAACTTCTTCATCATAACTCCTATTATATTTATTCAAATTCAGGGTGATTATCCACTGATTTATGAGTCCAAATCAGGATTCTTACATCTTGATTCATTATGGTTTGATTAGAATCAAGAAGAAATTGCCAACTCTCCAAACAGGGCAAACTAGAATCACCTTCGGTTAAAAATGGGATAAACTTCTTCATCATAACTCCTATGTCTTTGATTCAAATTCAGGGTGATTCTACACTGATTTATGAGTCCAAATCAAGCTTCTTACATCGTGATTCATTCTGCTTTTATTAGTATCAAGAAGAAATTGCCAAATCTCCAAACAGGGTAAACTGGATTCACTTCGGTTAAAAGTGGGATAACTTCTTCATCATAACTCCTATTATATTTATTCAAATTCAGGGTGATTCTACACTGATTTATGAGTCCAAATCATGCTTCTTACATCGTGATTCATTATGGTTTGATTAGAATCAAGAAGAAATTGCCAACTCTCCAAACAGGGCAAACTAGAATCACTTCGGTTTAAAAATGGAATAACTTCTTCATCATAACTCCTATGATCTTGATTAAACTTCAGGGTGATACTAAACTTATTTATGAGTCCAAATCAAGCTTCTTATATCGTGATTCATTCTGGTTTCATTAGTATAATTAGAAATTACCAACTCTCCAAACAGGGCAAACTGGAATCACTTCGGTTAAAAATTGGATAACTTCTTCACCATAACTCCTATGATCTTGATTCAAGTTCAGGGTGATTCTACCCTTATTTATGAGTCCAAATCAAGCTACTTACATCGTAATTCATTCTGGTTTTATTAGTATCAAGAAGAAATTGCCAAATCTCCAAACAGTGTAAATTGGAATCACTTCGGTTAAAAGTGGAATAACTTCTTCATCATAACTCCTATGATCTTGATTCAAATTCTGGGTGATTCTAAACTTATTTATGAGTCAAAATCAAGCTTCTTACATCGTGATTCGTTCTGGTTTTATTAGTATCAAGAAAAAATTGCCAACTCTCCAAACAGGGCAAACTGGAATCACTTCGGTTAAAAGTGTGATAACTTCTTCATCATAACTCCAATGATATTGATTCAAATTCAAGATGATTTTACACTGATTTATTAGTCCAAATCAATCTTATTACATCTTGATTCATTCTGGTTTGATTAGAATCAAGAAGAAATTGTGAAATCTCCAAACAGGGTAAACTAGAGTCATTTCGGTTAAAAGTGGGATAACTTCTTCATCATAACACCTATGATCTTGATCCAAATTCAGGGAGATTCTAAACTGATTTATGAGTCCAAATAAAGCTTCTTACATCGTGATTCATTCTGGTTTTATTTGTATCAAGAAGAAATTGCCAAATCTCCAAAGAGAGTAAACTCGAATCACTTCGGTTAAAAGTGGAATAACTTCTTCATCATAAGTCCAATGATATTGATTCAACTTCAGGATGATTCTGCACTGATTTATGAGTCCAAATAAAGCTTCTTACATCTTGATTCATTCTGGTTTTATTAGTATCAAAAATAAATTCCCAAATCTCCAAAAACGACAAACTGGAATCACTTCGGTTAAAAGTGGGATAACTTCTTCATCATAAGTCCAATGATATTGATTCAACTTCAGGGTGATTATCCACTGATTTATGAGCCCAAATAAAGCTTCTTACATCTTGACTCATTCTGGTTTTATTATAATCAAGAAGAAATTGCCAAATCTCCAAACATGGTAAACTGGAGTCACTTCGGTTAAAAGTGGGATAACTTCTTCATCATAACTCCTATGATCTTGCTTCAACTTCAGGGTGGTTCTAAACTGATTTATGAGTCCAAATCAAGCTTCTTACATCGTGATTAATTCTGGTTTTATTAGTATCAAGAAGAAATTGACAAATCTCCAAATAGGGCAAACTGGGATCACTTCGGTTAAAAGTGGGATAACTTCTTCATCATAACTCCAATGATATTGATTCAACTTCAGGATGATTCTACACTGATTTATGAGTCCAAATCAATCTTATTACATCTTGATTCATTCTGGTTTGATTAGAATCAAGAAGAAATTGTGAAATCTCCAAACAGGGTAAACTAGAGTCATTTCAGTTAAAAGTGGGATAACTTCTTCATCATAACTCCTATGATCTTGATCTAAATTCAGGGAGATTCTAAACTGATTTATGAGTCCAAATCAAGCTTCTTACATCGTGATTCATTCTGGTTTTATTTGTATCAAGAAGAAATTGCCAAATCTCCAAACAGGGTAAACTGGAATCACTTCGGTTAAAAGTGGGATAACTTCTTCATCATAACTCCTATGATCTTGCTTCAACTTCAGGGTGAGTCTACACTGATTAATGAGTCCAAATCAAGCTTCTTACATCGTGATTCATTCTGTTTTTATTATTATCAAGAATAAATTCCCAAATCTCCAAACAGGGCAAACTAGAATCACTTCGGTTAAAAGTGGGATAACTTCTTTATCATAAGTCCAATGATATTGATTCAACTTCAGGATAATTCTGCACTGATTTATGAGTCCAAATCAAGTTTCTTACATCTTTATTCATTCTGGTTTTGATTAGAATCAAGAAGAAATTGCCAAATTGCCAAATCTCCAAACAAGGTAAATTGGAGTCACTTCGGGTAAAAGTAGGATAACTTCTTCATCATAACTCCTATTATATTTATTCAAATTCAGGGTGATTATCCACTGATTTATGAGTCCAAATCAAGATTCTTACATCTTGATTCATTATGGTTTGATTAGAATCAAGAAGAAATTGCCAACTCTCCAAACAGGGCAAACTAGAATCACTTCGGTTAAAAATGGGATAACTTCTTCATCATAACTCCTATGTTCTTGATTCAAATTCAGGGTGATTCTACACTGATTTATGAGTCCAAATCAAGCTTCTTACATCGTGATTTATTCTGGTTTTATTAGTATCAAGAAGAAATTGCCAAATCTCCAAACAGGACAAACTGGAATCACTTCGGTTAAAAGTGGGATAACTTCTTCATCATAACTCCTATGATCTTGATTCAACTTCAGGGTGATACTAAACTTATTTATGAGTCCAAATCAAGCTTCTTATATCGTGATTCATTCTGGTTTCATTAGTATCAAGAAGAAATTGCCAACTCTCCAAACATGGCAAACTGGAATCACTTCGGTTAAAAATTGGATAACTTCTACATCATTACTCTTATGATCTTGATTCAAGTTCAGGGTGATTCTACCCTTATTTATGAGTCCAAATCAAGCTTCTTAGATCGTTATTCATTCTGGTTTTATTAGTATCAAGAAGAAATTGTCAAATCTCCAAACAGGATAAATTGGAATCACTTCGGTTAAAAGTTGGATAACCTCTTCATCATAACTCCTATGATCTTGATTCAAATTCTGGGTGATTCTAGACTTATTTATGAGTCAAAATCAAGCTTCTTACATCGTGATTCGTTCTGGTTTTATTAGTATCAAGAAGAAATTGCCAACTTTCCAAACAGGCAAACTGGAATCACTTCGGTTAAAAGTGGGATAACTTCTTCATCATAACTCCAATGATATTGATTCAACTTCAGGATGATTCTACACTGATTTATTAGTCCAAATCAATCTTATTACATCTTGATTCATTCTGGTTTGATTAGAATCAAGAAGAAATTGTGAAATCTCCAAACAGGGTAAACTAGAGTCATTTCGGTTAAAAGTGGGATAACTTCTTCATCATAACTCCTATGATCTTGATCCATAGTCAGGGAGATTCTAAACTGATTTATGAGTCCAAATAAAGATTCTTACATCGTGATTCATTCTAGTTTTATTTGTATCAAGAAGAAATTGCCAAATCTCCAAACAGGGTAAACTGGAATCAATTCGGTTAAAAGTGGGATAACTTTGTAACATCCCGAGTTGTGATATGTGAAAAGGCTTAAGATAATTGATTTGGCTTCCTATGTCACTAAAGTTGACTTACCTTTTCCGTCACACATCCGTTTAGAACTCCAGAGTTAAGCGTGCTTGGGCTGGAGTAGTGAAAGGATGGGTGACCTATCGGGAAGTGATTCGCGATACCGTGCGAGTGAGGCCAAAACACGGGGAAAGGTCGGGTGGTGATTGCAGGGACAGTAAACAATGATTTCGAGCCTTGAAAAATTAACGCACCGACCGTTGGAACGGGATGGCGCCCACGGGCCGAGAGAGCGGGCGTGGGTGGCCCATTAGCCGTGGATGGTTGGGGCGTTACAATTGGTGACAGCTTCTCTGTGGGAGTGTTGTTAAAGGGTGAGGTCTTGGGTTCGAGTAACGCCAAGCGCACCAATAACCCACCTGTGAGCGGAGGCCTAGGGTGAATTCGGGCATGTTGTATCACAGGGGAGGGGTTAGGGTCGGTGCACTGCAGAGCCAGCTGGCTCCCACGGGGAGGGCTGTCACAAAAAAAGTCGACTTTTATAAAACGGCCTAATCTCCAAACAAGGTAAACTAGAGTCACTTCGGTTAAAAGTGGGATAACTTCTTCATCATAACTCCTATGATCTTGCTTCAACTTCAGGGTGGTTCTGCACTGATTTATGAGTCCAAATCAAGCATCTTACATCTTTATTCATTATGTTTTTTATTAGAATCAAGAAGAAATTGCCAAATTGCGAAATCTCCAAACAAGGTAAATTGGAGTCACTTCGGTTAAAACTGGGATAACTTCTTCATCATAACTCCAATGATATTACTTCAACTTCAGGATGATTCTACACTGATTTATGAGTCCAAATCAATCTTATTACATCTTGATTCATTCTGGTTTGATTAGAATCAAGAAGAAATTGCGAAATCTCCAAACAGGGTAAACTAGAGTCATTTCGGTTAAAAGTGGGATAACTTCTTCATCATAACTCCTATGATCTTGATCCAAATTCAGGGAGATTCTAAAATGACTTATGAGTCCAAATCAAGCTTTTTACATCGTGATTCATTCTGGTTTTATTTGTATCAAGAAGAAATTGCCAAATCTCCAAACAGGGTAAACTGGAATCACTTCGGTTAAAAGTGGGATAACTTCTTCATCATAACTCCTATGATCTTGCTTTAACTTCAGGGTGAGTCTACACTGATTAATGAGTCCAAATCAAGCTTCTTACATCGTGATTCATTCTGGTTTTATTAGTATCAAGAATAAATTCCCAAATCTCCAAACAGGGCAAACTGGAATCACTTCGGTTAAAAGTGGGATAACTTCTTCATCATAAGTCCAATGATATTGATTCAACTTCAGGATAATTCTGCACTGATTTATGAGTCCAAATCAAGATTCTTACATCTTTATTCATTCTGGTTTTGATTAGAATCAAGAAGAAATTGCCAAATTGCCAAATCTCCAAACAAGGTAAATTGGAGTCACTTCAGGTAAAAGTAGGATAACTTCTTCATCATAACTCCTATGATCTTGATTCAACTTCATGGAGATTCTACACTGATTTATGAGTCCAAATCAAGATTCTTACATCGTTATTCATTCTGGTTTTATTAGTATCAAGAATAAATTCTCAAATCTCCAAATAGGGCAAACTGGAATCACTTCGGTTAAAAGTGGGATAACTTCTTCATCATAAGTCCAATGATATTGAGTCAACTTCAGGATGATTCTGCACTGATTTAAGAGTCCAAATCAAGCGTCTTACATCTTTATTCATTATGTTTTTGATTAGAATCAAGAAGAAATTGCCAAATTGCAAAATCTCCAAACAAGGTAAATTTGAGTCACTTCGGTTAAAATTGGGATAACTTCTTCATCATAACTCCTATGATCTTGATTCGACTTCAGGGTGATTTTACACTGATTTATGAGTCCAAATTAAGCTTCTTACATTGTGATTCATTCTTGTTTTATTAGTATCAAGAAGAAATTGTCAAATCTCAAAACAGGGCAAACTGGGATCACGTCAGTTAAAAGTGGGATAACTTCTTCATCATAACTCCAATGATATTGATTCAACTTGAGGATGATTCTAAACTGATTTATGAGTCAAAATCAAGCTTCTTACATCTTAATTCATTCTGGTTTAATTAGAATCAAGAATAAATTGCCAAATCTCCAAACAGGGTAAACTGGATTCACTTCGGATAAAAGTGGGATAACTTTTTCATCATAACTCCTATGATATTTATTTAAATTCAGGGTGATTATCCACTGATTTATGAGTCCAAATCAATATTCTTACATCTTGATTCATTATGGTTTGATTAGAATCAAGAAGAAATTGTCAACTCTCCAAACAGGGCAAAATAGAATCATTTCGGTTAAAAATGGGATAACTTCTTCATCATAACTCCTACGATCTTGATTCAAATTCAGGGTGATTCTACACTGATTTATGAGTCCAAATCAAGCTTCTTACATCGTGATTCATTCTGGTTTTATTAGTATCAAGAAGAAATTGCCAAATCTCCAAACAGGGCAAACTGGAATCACTTCGGTTAAAAGTGGGATAACTTATTGATCATAACTCCAATGATATTGATTCAACTTCAGGATGATTCTACACTGATTTATGAGTCCAAATTAAGCTTCTTACATCGTGATTCGTTCTGGTTTTATTAGTATCAAGAAGAAATTGCCAAATCTCCAAACAGGGCAAACTGGAATCACTTCGGTTAAAAGTGGGATAATTTCTTCATCATAACTCCTATGATATTGATTCAACTTCAGGGTGATTCTACACTGATTTATGAGTACAAATTAAGCTTCTTACGTCTTGATTCATTCTTGTTTGATTAGAATCAAGAAGAAATTGTCAAATCTCCAAACAAGGTATATTGGAGTCACTTCGGTTAAAAGTGGGATAACTTCTTCATCATAACTCCTATGATCTTGATTCAACTTCAGGGTGATTCTAAACTTATTTATGAGTCCAAATCAAGCTTCTTATATCGTGATTCATTCTGGTTTCATTAGTATCAAGAAGAAATTGTCAACTTTCCAAACAGGGTAAACTGGAATCACTTCGGTTAAAAATTGGATAACTTCTTCATCATAACTCCTATAATCTTGATTCAACTTCAGGGTGATTCTACCCTTATTTATGAGTCCAAATCAAGCTTATCAAGAAGAAATTGCCAAATCTCCAAATAGGACAAACTGGGATCACTTTGGTTAAAAGTGGGATAACTTCTTCATCATAAATCCAATGATATTGATTCAACTTCAGGATGATTCTACAATGATTTATGAGTCCAAATCAAGCTTCTTACATATTGATTCATTCTGGTTTGATTAGAATCAAGAAGAAATTGCGAAATCTCAAAACAGGGTAAACTAGAGTCACTTCGGTTAAAAGTGGGATAACTTCTTCATCATAACTCCTATGATCTTGATCCAAATTCAGGGAGATTCTAAACTGATTTATGAGTCCAAATCAAGCTTCTTACATCGAGATTCATTCTGGTTTTATTTGTATCAAGAAGAAATTGCCAAATCTCCAAACAGGGTAAACTAGAATCACTTCGGTTAAAAGTGGGATAACTTCTTCATCATAACTCCTATGATCTTGCTTCAACTTCAGGGTGAGTCTACACTGATTAATGAGTCCAAATCAAGCTTCTTACATCGTGATTCATTCTGGTTTTATTAGTATCAAGAATAAATTCCCAAATCTTCAAACAGGGCAAACTGGAATCACTTCGGTTAAAAGTGGGATAACTTCTTCATCATAAATCCAATGATATTGATTCAACTTCAGGATGATTCTACACTGATTTATGAGTCCAAATCAAGCTTCTTACATCGTGATTCGTTCTGGTTTTATTAGTATCAAGAAGAAATTGTCAAATCTCCAAACAGGACAAACTGGAATCACTTCGGTTAAAAGTGGGATAACTTCTTCAATATAACTCCTATGATATTGATTCAACTTCAGGGTGATTCTACACTGATTTATGAGTACAAATTAAGCTTCTTACATCTTGATTCATTCTTGTTTGATTAGAATCAAGAAGAAATTGTCAAATCTCCAAACAAGGTATATTGGAGTCACTTCGGTTAAAAGTGGGATAACTTCTTCATCGTAACTCCTATGATCTTGATTCAACTTCAGGGTGATTCTAAACTTATTTATGAGACCAAATCAAGCTTCTTATATCGTGATTCATTCTGGTTTCATTAGTATCAAGAAGAAATTGCCAACTTTCCAAACAGGGTAAACTGGAATCACTTCGGTTAAAAATTGGATAACTTCTTCATCATAACTCCTATAATCTTGATTCAACTTCAGGGTGATTCTACCCTTATTTATGAGTCCAAATCAAGCTTATCAAGAAGAAATTGCCAAATCTCCAAATAGGACAAACTGGGATCACTTTGGTTAAAAGTGGGATAACTTCTTCATCATAATTCCAATGATATTGATTCAACTTCATGATGATTCTACACTGATTTATGAGTCCAAATCAAGTTTCTTACATCTTGATTCATTCTGGTTTGATTAGAATCAAGAAGAAATTGCGAAATCTCCAAACAGGGTAAACTAGAGTCACTTCGGTTAAAAGTGGGATAACTTCTTCATCATAACTCCTATGATCTTGATCCAAATTTAGGGAGATTCTAAACTGATTTATGAGTCCAAATCAAGCTTCTTACATCGTGATTCATTCTGGTTTTATTTGTATTAAGAAGAAATTGCCAAATCTCCAAACAGGGTAAACTGGAATCACTTCGGTTAAAAGTGGGATAACTTCTTCATCATAACTCCTATGATCTTGCTTCAACTTCAGGGTGAGTCTACACTGATTAATGAGTCCAAATCAAGCTTCTTACATCGTGATTCATTCTGGTTTTATTAGTATCAAGAAGAAATTGCCAACTCTCCAAACAGGGCAAACTAGAATCACTTCGGTTAAAAATGGGATAACTTCTTCATCATAACTCCTATGATCTTGATTCAAATTCAGGGTGATTCTACACTGATTTATGAGTCCAAATCAAGCTTCTTACATCGTGATTCATTCTGGTTTTATTAGTATCAAGAAGAAATTGCCAAATCTCCAAACATGGCAAACTGGAATCACTTCGGTTGAAAGTGGGATAACTTCTTCATCATAACTCCAATGATATTGATTCAACTTCAGGATGATTCTACACTGATTTATGAGTCCAAATCAAGCTTCTTACATCGTGATTTGTTCTGGTTTTATTAGTATCAAGAAAAAATTGCCAAATCTCCAAACAAGGCAAACCGGAATCACTTCGGTTAAAAGTGGGATAACTTCCTCATCATAAATCCTATGATATTGATTCAACTTCAGGGTGATTCTACACTAATTTATGAGTACAAATCAAGCTTCTTACATCGTGATTCATTCTGGTTTGATTAGAATCAAGAAGAAATTGCCAAATCTCCAAACATGGTAAACTGGATTCACTTCGGTTAAAAGTGGAATAACTTCTTCATCATAAGTCCAATGATATTGATTCAACTTCAGGATGATTCTTCACTGATTTATGAGTCCAAATCAAGCTTCTTACATCTTGATTCATTCTGGTTTGATTAGAATCAAGAAGAAATTGCCAAATCTCCAAACAAGGTAAATTGGAGTCACTTCGGTTAAAAGTGGGATAACTTCTTCATCATAACTTCTATGATCTTGATTCAAATTCAGGGTGATTCTAAACTGATTAATGAGTCCAAATCAAGCTTCTTACATCGTGATTCATTCTGGTTTTATTAGTATCAAGAAGAAATTGCCAAATCTCCAAAAATGGTAAATTGGATTTACTTCAGTTAAAAGTGTGATAACTTCTTCATCATAACTCCTATGATATTTATTCAAATTCAGGGTGATTATCCACTGATTTATGAGTCCAAATCAAGATTCTTACATCTTGATTCATTATGGTTTGATTAGAATCAAGAAGAAATTGCCAAATCTCCAAACATGGCAAACTAGAATCACTTCGGTTAAAAATGGGATAACTTCTTCATCATAACTCCTATGATCTTGATTCAACTTCAGGGTGATTCTACACTGATTTATGAGTCCAAATCAAGCTTCTTACATCGTGATTCGTTCTGGTTTTATTAGTATCAAGAAGAAATTACCAAATCTCCAAACAGGGCAAACTAGAATCACTTCGGTTAAAAGTGGGATAACTTCTTCATCATAACTCCTATGATATTGATTCAACTTCAGGGTGATTATACATTGATTTATGAGTACAAATCAAGCTTCTTACATCGTTATTCATTCTGGTTTGATTAGAATCAAGAAGAAATTGCCAAATCTCCAAACAGGGTAAACTGGAATCACTTCGGTTAAAAGTGGAATAACTTCTTCATCATAAGTCCAATGATATTGATTCAACTTCAGGATGATTCTGCACTGATTTATGAGTCCAAATCAAGCTTCTTACATCTTGATTCATTCTGGTTTGATTAGAATCAAGAAGAAATTGCCAAATATTAAACAAGGTAAATTGGAGTCACTTCGGTTAAAAGTGGGATAACTTCTTCATTATAACTCCTATGATCTTGATTCAACTTTAGGGTGATTCTAAACTTATTTATGAGTCAAAATCAAGCTTCTTACATCGTGATTCATTCTGGTTGGATTAGAATCAAGAAGAAATTGCCAAATCTCCAAATAGGGTAAACTGAAATCACTTCGGTTAAAAGTGGGATAACTTCTTCATCATAACTCCTATGATCTTGCTTCAACTTCAGGTTGAGTCTACACTAATTAATGAGTCCAAATGAAGCTTCTTACATCGTGATTCATTCTGGTTTTATTAGTATCAAGAATAAATTCACAAATCTCCAAACAGGGCAAACTGGAATCACTTCGGTTAAAAGTGGGATAACTTCTTCATCATAAGTCCAATGATATTGATTCAACTTCAGGATAATTCTGCACTGATTTATGAGTCCAAATCAAGATTCTTACATCTTAATTCATTCTGGTTTTGATTTGATTCAAGAAGAAATTGCCAAATTGCCAAATTGCCAAATCTCCAAAAAAGGTAAATTGGAGTCACTTCGGGTAAATGTAGGATAATTTCTTCATCATAACTCTTATGATCTTGATTCAACTTCAGGGCGATTCTACACTGATTTATGAGTCCAAATCAAGCTTCTTACATCGTGATTCATTCTGGTTTTATTAGTATCAAGAATAAATTCCCAAATCTCCAAACAAGGCAAACTGGAATCACTTCGGTTAAAAGTGGGATAACTTTTTCATCATAAGTCCAATGATATTGAGTCAACTTCAGGATGATTCTGCACTGATTTATGAGTCCAAATCAAGATTCTTATATATTTATTCATTATGGTTTTGATTAGAATCAAGAAAAAATTGCCAAATTGCGAAATCTCCAAACAAGGTAAATTGGAGTCACTTCGGTTAAAACTGGGATAACTTCTTCATCATAACTCCTATGATCTTGATTCAACTTCAGGGTGATTTTACACTGATTTATGAGTCCAAATTAAGCTTCTTACATCGTGATTCATTCTGGTTTTATTTGTATCAAGAAGAAATTGCCAAATCTCCAATGAGGACAAACAGGAATCACTTCGGTTAAAAGTGGGATAACTTCTTCATCATAAGTCCAATTATATTGATTCAACTTCAGGATAATTCTGCACTTATTTATGAGTCCAAATCAATCTTCTTACATCTTTATTTATTCTGGTTTTGATTAGAATCAAGAAGAAATTGCCAAATTACTAAATCTCCAAACAAGGTAAATTGGAGTCACTTCGGGTAAAAGTAGGATAACTTCTTCATCATAACTCCTATGATCTTGATTCAACTTCAGGGTGATTATACACTGATTTATGAGTCCAAATCAAGCTTCTTACATCGTGATTCATTCTGTTTTTATTAGTATCAAGAATAAATTCCCAAATCTCCAAACATGGCAAACTGGAATCACTTCGGTTAAAAGTGGGATAACTTCTTCATCATAAGTCCAATGATATTGAGTCAACTTCAGGATGATTCTGCACTGATTTATGAGTCCAAATCAAGCTTCTTACATCTTTATTCATTATGGTTTTGATTAGAATCAAGAAGAAATTGCAAAATTGAGAAATCTCCAAACAAGGTAAATTGGGGTCACTTTGGTTAAAACTGGGATAACTTCTTCATCATAACTTTTATGATCTTGATTCAACTTCAGGGTGATTCTACACTGATTTATGAGTCCAAATTAAGCTTCTTACATCGTGATTCATTCTGGTTTTATTAGCATCAAGAAGAAATTGTCAAATCTCAAAACAGGGCAAACTGGGATCAGTTCTGTTAAAAGTGGGATAACTTCTTCATCATAACTCCAATGATATTGATTCAACTTCAGGATGATTCTAAACTGATTTATGAGTCAAAATCAAGCTTCTTACATCTTCATTCATTCTGGTTTGATTAGAATCAAGAAGAAATTGCCAAATCTCCAAACAGGGTAAACTGGATTCACTTTGGTTAAAAGTGGGATAACTTCTTCATCATAACTCCTATGATATTTATTCAAATTCAGGGTGATTATCCACTGATTTATGAGTCCAAATCAAGATTCTTAAATCTTGATTCATTATGGTTTGTTTAGAATCAAGAAGAAATTGCCAACTCTCCAAACAGGGCAAACTAGAATCACTTCGGTTAAAAATGGGATAACTTCTTCATCATAACTCCTATGATCTTGATTCAAATTCAGGGTGATTCTACACTGATTTATGAGTCTAAATCAAGCTTCTTACATCGTGATTCATTCTGGTTTTATTAGTATCAAGAAGAAATTGCCAAATCTCCAAACAGGGCAAACTGGGATCACTTCGGTTAAAAGTGGGATAACTTCTTCATCATAACTCCAATGATATTGATTCAACTTCAGGTTGATTCTAAACTGATTTATGAGTCAAAATCAAGCTTCTTACATCTTAATTCATTCTGGTTTTATTAGAATGAAGAAGAAATTGCCAAATCTCCAAACAGGATAAACTGGATTCACTTTGGTTAAAAGAGGGATAACTTCTTCATCATAACTCCTATGATATTTATTCAAATTCAGGGTGATTATCCACTGATATATGAGTCTAAATCAAGATTCTTATATCTTGATTCATTATGGTTTGATTAGAATCAAGAAGAAATTGCCAACTCTCCTAACAGGGCAAACTAGAATCACTTCGGTTAAAAATGAGATAACTTCTTAATCGTAACTCCTATGATCTTGATTCAAATTCAGGGTGATTCTACACTGATTTATGAGTCCAAATCAAGCTTCTTACATCATGATGCATTCTGGTTTTATTAGTATCAAGAAGAAATTGCCAAATCTCCAAACAGGGCAAACTCGAATCACTTCGGTTGAAAGTGGGATAACTTCTTCATCATAACTCCAATGATATTGATTCAACTTCAGGATGATTCTACACTGATTTATGAGTCCAAATCAAGCTTCTTACATCGTGATTCGTTCTGGTTTTATTAGTATCAAGAAGAAATTGCCAAATCTCCAAACAAGGCAAACTGGAATCACTTCGGTTAAAAGTGGGATAACTTCTTCATCATAAATCCTATGATATTGATTCAACTTCAGGGTGATTCTACACTAATTTATGAGTACAAATCAAGATTTTTACATCGTGATTCATTCTGGTTTGATTAGAATCAAGAAGAAATTGCCAAATCTCCAAACATGGTAAACTGGAATCACTTCGGTTAAAAGTGGAATAACTTCTTCATCATAAGTCCAATGATATTGATTCAACTTCATGATGATTCTTCACTGATTTATGAGTCCAAATCAAGCTTCTTACATCTTGATTCATTCTGGTTTGATTAGAATCAAGAAGAAATTGCCAAATCTCCAAACAAGGTAAATTGGATTCACTTCAGTTAAAAGTGGGATAGCTTCTTCATCATAACTCCTATGATATTTATTCAAATTCAGGGTGATTATCCACTGATTTATGAGTCCAAATCAAGATTCTTACATCTTGATTCATAATGGTTTGATTAGAATCAAGAAGAAATTGCCAAATCTCCAAACAGGGCAAACTAGAATCACTTCGGTTAAAAATGGGATAACTTCTTCATCATAACTCCTATGATCTTGATTCAACTTCAGGGTGATTATACACTGATTTATGAGTCCAAATCAAGCTTCTTACATCATGATTCGTTCTGGTTTTATTAGTATCAAGAAGAAATTACCAAATCTCCAAACAGGGCAAACTAGAATCACTTCAGTTAAAAGTGGGATAACTTCTTCATCATAACTCCTATGATATTGATTCAACTTCAGGGTGATTCTACATTGATTTATGAGTACAAATCAAGCTTCTTACATCGTTATTCATTCTGGTTTGATTAGAATCAAGAAGAAATTGCCAAATCTCCAAACAGGGTAAACTGGAATCACTTCGGTTAAAAGTGGAATAACTTCTTCATCATAAGTCCAATGATATTGATTCAACTTCAGGATGATTCTGCACTGATTTATGAGTCCAAATCAAGCTTCTTACATCTTGATTCATTCTGGTTTGATTAGAATCAAGAAGAAATTGCCAAATATTAAACAAGGTAAATCGGAGTCACTTCGGTTAAAAGTGGGATAACTTCTTCATTATAACTCCTATGATCTTGATTCAACTTCAGGGTGATTCTAAACTTATTTATGAGTCCAAATTAAGCTTCTTACATCGTGATTCATTCTGGTTTTATTAGAATCAAGAAGAAATTGCCAAATCTCCAAACAGGGTAAACTGAAATCACTTCGGTTAAAAGTGGGATAACTTCTTCATCATAACTCCTATGATCTTGCTTCAACTTCAGGTTGAGTCTACACTAATTAATGAGTCCAAATCAAGCTTCTTACATCGTGATTCATTCTGGTTTTATTAGTATCAAGAATAAATTCCCAAATCTCCAAACAGGGCAAACTGGAATCACTTCGGTTAAAAGTGGGATAACTTCTTCATCATAAGTCCAATGATATTGATTCAACTTCAGGATAATTCTGCACTGATTTATTAGTCCAAATCAAGATTCTTACATCTTTATTCATTCTGGTTTTGATTAGAATCAAGAAGAAATTGCCAAATTGCCAAATCTCCAAACAAGGTAAATTGGAGTCACTTCGGGTAAAAGTAGGATAACTTCTTCATCATAACTCCTATGATCTTGATTCAACTTCAGGGCGATTCTACACTGATTTATGAGTCCAAATCAATCTTCTTACATCGTGATTCATTCTGGTTTTATTAGTATCAAGAATAAATTCCCAAATCTCCAAACAGGGCAAACTGGAATCACTTCGGTTAAAAGTGGGATAACTTCTTCATCATAAGTCGAATGATATTGAGTCAACTTCAGGATGATTCTGCACTGATTTATGAGTCCAAATCAAGATTCTTACATCTTTATTCATTATGGTTTTGATTAGAATCAAGAAGAAATTGCCAAATTGCCAAATCTCCAAACAAGGTAAATTGGAGTCACTTCGGGTAAAAGTGTGATAACTTCTTCATCATAACTCCTATGATCTTGATTCAAATTCAGGGTGATTCTAAACTTATTTATGAGTCCAAATCAAGCTTCTTATATCATGATTCATTCTGGTTTCATTAGTATCAAGAAGAAATTGCCAACTCTCCAAACAAGGCAAACTGGAATCACTTCGGTTAAAAGTGGGATAACTTCTTCATCATAACTCCAATGATACTGATTCAACTTCAGAATGATTCTACACTGATTTATGAGTCCAAATAAAGATTCTTACATCTTGATTCATTCTGGTTTGATTACAATCAAGAAGAAATTGCGAAATCTCCAAACAGGGTAAACTAGAGTCACTTCGGTTAAAAGTGGGATAACTTCTTCATCATAACTCCTATGATCTTGATCCAAATTCAGGGAGATTCTAAACTGATTTATGAGTCCAAATCAAGCTTCTTACATCTTGATTCATTCTGGTTTTATTTGTATCAAGAAGAAATTGCCAAATCTCCAAACAGGGTAAACTGGAATCATTTCGGTTAAAAGTGGGATAACTTCTTCATCATAACTCCTAAGATCTTGCTTCAACTTCAGGGTGAGTCTACACTGATTAATGAGTCCAAATCAAGCTACTTACATCGTGATTCATTCTGGTTTTATTAGTATCAAGAATAAATTCCCAAATCTTCAAACAGGGCAAACTGGAATCACTTCGGTTAAAAGTGGGATAACTTCTTCATCATAAGTCCAATGATATTGATTCAACTTCAGGATGATTCTGCACTGATTTATGAGTCCAAATCAAGCTTCTTACATCTTTATTCATTCTGGTTTTGATTAGAATCAAGAAGAAATTGCCAAATTGCCAAATCTCCAAACAAGGTAAATTGGAGTCACTTCGGTTAAAACTGGGATAACTTCTTCATCATAACTCCTATGATCTTGATTAAACTTCAGGGTGATTCTACACTGATTTATGATTCCAAATTAAGCTTCTTACATCGTGATTTATTCTGGTTTTATTAGCATCAAGAAGAAATTGTCAAATCTCAAAACAAGGCAAACTAGGATCACTTCGGTTAAAAGTGGGATAACTTCTTCATCATAACTCCAATGATATTGATTCAACTTCAGGATGATTCTAGACTGATTTATGATTCCAAATCAAGCTTCTTACATCGTGATTCATTCTTGTTTTATTAGTATCAAGAATTAATTCCCAAATCACCAAACAGGACAAGCTGGAATCACTTCGGTTAAAAGTGGGATAACTTCTTCATCATAAGTCCAATGATATTGATTCAACTTCAGGATAATTCTGCACTGATTTATGAGTCCAAATCAAGCTTCTTACATCTTTATTTATTCTTGTTTTGATTAGAATCAAGAAGAAATTGTCAAATTGCCAAATCTCCAAAGAAGGTAAATTGGAGTCACTTCGGGTAAAAGTAGGATAACTTCTTCATCATAACTCCTATGATCTTGATTCAACTTCAGGGTGATTATACACTGATTTATGAGTCCAAATCAAGATTCTTACATCGTGATTCATTCTGGTTTTATTAGTATCAAGAATAAATTCCCAAATCTCCAAACAGGGCAAACTGGAGTCACTTCGGTTAAAAGTGGGATAACTTCTTCATCATAAGTCCAATGATATTGAGTCAACTTCCGGATGATTCTGCACTGATTTATGAGTCCAAATTAAGCTTCTTATATCTTTATTCATTATGTTTTTGATTAGAATCAACTTCAGGATGATTCTAAACTGATTTATGAGTCAAAATCAAGCTTCTTACATCTTCATTCATTCTGGTTTGATTAGAATGAAGAAGAAATTGTCAAATCTCCAAATAGGGTAAACTGGATTCACTTTGGTTAAAAGTGGGATAACTTCTTCATCATAACTCTTATGATATTTATTCAAATTCAGGGTGATTATCCACTGATTTATGAGTCTAAATCAAGATTCTTACATCTTGATTCATTATGGTTTGATTAGAATCAAGAAGAAATTGCCAACTCTCCAAACAGGGCAAACTAGAATCACTTCGGTTAAAAGTGGGATAACTTCTTCATCATAACTCCTATGATATTGATTCAACTTCAGGGTCAGTCTACACTGATTAATGAGTCCAAATCAAGCTTCTTACATCGTGATTCATTCTGGTTTTATTAGTATCAAGAATAAAATCTCAAATCTCAAAACAGGGCAAACGGGGATCACTTTGGTTAAAAGTGGGATAACTTCTTCATCATAACTCCAATGATATTGATTCAACTTCAGGATAATTCTACACTGATTTATGAGTCCAAATCAAGCTTCTTTCATCATGATTCATTCTGGTTTGATTAGAATCAAGAAGAAATTGCCAAATCTCCAAAAAAGGTAAACTGGATTCACTTCGGTTAAAAGTGGGATAATTTCTTCATCATAACTCCTATGATATTGATTCAAATTAAGGGTGATTATCCACTGATTTATGATTCCAAATCAAGATTCTTACATCTTGATTCATTATGGTTTGATTAGAATCAAGAAGAAATTGCCAACTCTCCAAACAGGGCAAACTGGAATCACTTCGGTTAAAAGTGGGATAACTTCTTCATCATAACTCCTATGATATTGATTCAACTTCAGGGTGATTCTACACTTATTTATGAGTCCAAATCAAGCTTCTTACATCGTGATTCATTCTGGTTTGATTAGAATCAAGAAGAAATTGCCAAATCTCCAAAGAGGGTAAACTCGAATCACTTCGGTTAAAAGTGGAATAAAGCTTCTTACATCTTGATTTATTCTGGTTTGATTAGAATCAAGAAGAAATTGCCAAATCTCCAAACAAGGTAAATTGGAGTCACTTCGGTTAAAAGTGGGATAACTTCTTCATCATAACTCCTATGATCTTGATTCAACTTCAGGGTGATTCTAAACTGATTTATGAGTCCAAATCAAGCTTCTTACATCTTGATTCATTATGTTTTTATTAGTATCAAGAAGAAATTTCCAACTCTCCAAACAGGGCAAACTGGAATCACTTCGGTTAAAACTGGGATAACTTCTTCATCATAACTCCTATGATCTTGATACAACTTCAGGGTGATTCTACACTGATTTATGAGTCTAAATAAAGCTTCTTACATTGTGATTCATTCTGGTTTTATTAGTATCAAGAAGAAATTGCCAAATCTCCAAAAAGGGTAAACTGGATTCACTTCGGTTAAAAGTGGGATTACTTCTTCTTCTTAACTCCTATGATATTGATTCAACTTCAGGATGAGTCCAAATCAAGCTACTTACATCGTGATTTATTCTGGTTTTATTAGTATCAAGAATAAATTCCCAAATCTTCAAACAGGGCAAACTGGAATCACTTCGGTTAAAAGTGGGATAACTTCTTCATCATAAGTCCAATGATATTGATTCAACTTCAGGATGATTCTGCACTGATTTATGAGTCCAAATCAAGCTTCTTACATCTTTATTCATTCTGGTTTTGATTAGAATCAAGAAGAAATTGCCAAATTGCCAAATCTCCAAACAAGGTAAATTGGAGTCACTTCGGTTAAAACTGGGATAACTTCTTCATCATAACTCCTATGATCTTGATTAAACTTCAGGGTGATTCTACACTGATTTATGATTCCAAATTAAGCTTCTTACATCGTGATTTATTCTGGTTTTATTAGCATCAAGAAGAAATTGTCAAATCTCAAAACAAGGCAAACTAGGATCACTTCGGTTAAAAGTGGGATAACTTCTTCATCATAACTCCAATGATATTGATTCAACTTCAGGATGATTCTAGACTGATTTATGATTCCAAATCAAGCTTCTTACATCGTGATTCATTCTTGTTTTATTAGTATCAAGAATTAATTCCCAAATCACCAAACAGGACAAGCTGGAATCACTTCGGTTAAAAGTGGGATAACTTCTTCATCATAAGTCCAATGATATTGATTCAACTTCAGGATAATTCTGCACTGATTTATGAGTCCAAATAAAGCTTCTTACATCTTTATTTATTCTGGTTTTGATTAGAATCAAGAAGAAATTGTCAAATTGCCAAATCTCCAAACAAGGTAAATTGGAGTCACTTCGGGTAAAAGTAGGATAACTTCTTCATCATAACTCCTATGATCTTGATTCAACTTCAGGGTGATTATACACTGATTTATGAGTCCAAATCAAGCTTCTTACATCGTGATTCATTCTGGTTTTATTAGTATCAAGAATAAATTCCCAAATCTCCAAACAGGGCAAACTGGAGTCACTTCGGTTAAAAGTGGGATAACTTCTTCATCATAAGTCCAATGATATTGAGTCAACTTCCGGATGATTCTGCACTGATTTATGAGTCCAAATTAAGCTTCTTATATCTTTATTCATTATGTTTTTGATTAGAATCAACTTCAGGATGATTCTAAACTGATTTATGAGTCAAAATCAAGTTTCTTACATCTTCATTCATTCTGGTTTGATTAGAATGAAGAAGAAATTGTCAAATCTCCAAATAGGGTAAACTGGATTCACTTTGGTTAAAAGTGGGATAACTTCTTCATCATAACTCTTATGATATTTATTCAAATTCAGGGTGATTATCCACTGATTTATGAGTCTAAATCAAGATTCTTACATCTTGATTCATTATGGTTTGATTAGAATCAAGAAGAAATTGCCAACTCTCCAAACATGGCAAACTAGAATCACTTCGGTTAAAAGTGGGATAACTTCTTCATCATAACTCCTATGATATTGATTCAACTTCAGGGTCAGTCTACACTGATTAATGAGTCCAAATCAAGCTTCTTACATCGTGATTCATTCTGGTTTTATTAGTATCAAGAATAAAATCTCAAATCTCAAAACAGGGCAAACGGGGATCACTTTGGTTAAAAGTGGGATAACTTCTTCATCATAACTCCAATGATATTGATTCAACTTCAGGATAATTCTACACTGATTTATGAGTCCAAATCAAGCTTCTTTCATCATGATTCATTCTGGTTTGATTAGAATCAAGAAGAAATTGCCAAATCTCTAAAAAAGGTAAACTGGATTCACTTCGGTTAAAAGTGGGATAATTTCTTCATCATAACTCCTATGATATTGATTCAAATTAAGGGTGATTATACACTGATTTATGATTCCAAATCAAGATTCTTACATCTTGATTCATTATGGTTTGATTAGAATCAAGAAGAAATTGCCAACTCTCCAAACAGGGCAAACTGGAATCACTTCGGTTAAAAGTGGGATAACTTCTTCATCATAACTCCTATGATTTTGATTCAACTTCAGGGTGATTCTACACTTATTTATGAGTCCAAATCAAGCTTCTTACATCGTGATTCATTATGGTTTTATTAGTATCAAGAATAAAATCCCAAATCTCCAAACAGGGAAAACTGGAATCACTTCGGTTAAAACTGGGATAACTTCTTCATCATAACTCCTATGATCTTGATTCAACTTCAGGGTGATTCTACACTGATTTATGAGTCCAAATCAAGCTACTTACATCGTGATTCATTCTGGTTTTATTAGTATTAAGAATAGAATCCCAAATCTCCAAACAAGGAAAACTGGAATCACTTCGGTTAAAAGTGGGATAACTTCTTCATCATAAGTCCAATGATATTGAGTCAACTTCAGGATGATTCTGCACTGATATATGAGTCCAAATCAAGATTCTTACATCTTTATTCAATATGGTTTTGATTAGTATCATAAAGAAATTGCCAAATTGCGAAATCTCCAAACAAGGTAAATTGGAGTCACTTCGGTTAAAACTGGGATAACTTCTTCATCATAACTCCTATGATCTTGATTCAACTTCAGGGTGATTCTACACTGATTTATGATTCCAAATTAAGATTCTTACATCGTGATTCATTCTGGTTTTATTAGTATCAAGAAGAAATTGTCATATCTCAAAACAGGGCACACTGGGATCACTTCGGTTAAAAGTGGGATAACTTCTTCATCATAACTCCAATGATATTGATTCAACCTCAGGATGATTTTACACTGATTTATGAGTCAAAATCAAGCTTCTTACATCTTCATTCATTCTGGTTTGATTAGAATCAAGAAGAAATTGCCAAATCTCCAAACAGGATAAACTGGATTCACTTCGGTTAAAAGTGGGATAACTTCTTAATCATAACTCCTATGATATTTATTCAAATTCAGGGTGATTATCCACTGATTTATGAGTCCAAATCAAGATTCTTACATCTTGATTCGTTATGGTTTGATTAGAATCAAGAAGAATTTGCCAACTCTCCAAACATGGCAAACTAGAATCACTTCGGTTAAAAATGGGATAACTTCTTCATCATAACTCCTATGATCTTGATTCAACTTCAGGGTGATTCTACACTGATTTATGAGTCCAAATCAAGTTTCTTACATCGTGACTCATTCTGGTTTTATTAGTATCAAGAAGAAATTGCCAAATCTCCAAATAGGGCAAACTGGAATCACTTCGGTTAAAAGTGGGATAACTTCTTCATCATAACTCCAATGATATTGATTCAACTTCAGGATGATTATACACTGATTTATGAAGAAGAAATTACCAAATCTCCAAACAGGGCAAACTGGAATCACTTCGGTTAAAAGTGGGATAACTTCTTCATCATAACTCCTATGATATTGATTCAACTTCAGGGTTATTCTACCCTGATTTATGAGTCCAAATCAAGCTTCTTACATCTTGATTCATTCTGGTTTGATTAGAATCAAGAAGAAATTGCCAAATCTCCAAACAAGGTAAATTGGAGTCACTTCGGTTAAAAGTGGGATAACTTCTTCATCATAACTCCTATGATCTTGATTCAACTTCAGGGTGATTCTAAACTGATTAATGAGTCCAAATAAAGCTTCTTACAACATGATTCATTCTGTTTTTATTAGTATCAAGAAGAAATTGCCTACTCTCCAAACAGGGAAAACTGGAATCACTTCGGTTAAAACTGGGATAACTTCTTCATCATAACTCCTATGATCTTGATTCAACTTTAGGGTGATTCTACACTGATTTATGAGTCCAAATCAAGCTTCTTACATCGTGATTCATTCTTGTTTTATTAGTATTAAGAATAAAATCCCAAATCTCCAAACATGGCAAACTGGAATCACTTCGGTTAAAAGTGGGATAACTTCTTCATCATAAGTCCAATGATATTGAGTCAACTTCAGGATGATTCTGCACTGATTTATGAGTCCAAATCAAGATTCTTACATATTTATTCATTATGGTTTTGATTAGAATCAAGAAGAAATTGCCAAATTTCGAAATCTCCAAACAAGGTAAATTGGAGTCACTTCGGTTAAAACTGGGACAACTTCTTCATCGTAACTCCTATGATCTTGATTCAACTTCAAGGTGATTCGACACTGATTTATGAGTCCAAATTAAGCTTCTTACATCGTGATTCATTCTGGTTTTATTAGTATCAAGAAGAAATTGTCAAATCTCGAAACATGGAAAACTGGGATCACTTCGGTTAAAAGTGGGATAACTTCTTCATCATAACTCCAATGATATTGATTCAACCTCAGGATGATTCTAAATGATTTATGAGTCAAAATTAAGCTTCTTACATCTTCATTCATTATGGTTTGATTAGAATCAAGAAGAAATTGCCAAATCTCCAAACAGGGTAAACTGGATTCACTTCGGTTAAAAGTTGGATAACTTCTTCATCATAACTCCTATGATATTTATTCAAATTCAGGGTGATCATCCACTTATTTATGAGTCCAAATCATGATTCTTACGTCTTGATTCATTATGGTTTGATTAGAATCAAGAAGAAATTGCCAACTCTCCAAACAGGGCAAACTAGAATCACTTCTGTTAAAAATGGGATAACTTCTTCATCATAACTCCTATAATCTTGATTCAACTGCAGGGTGATTCTACTCTGATATATGAGTCCAAATCAAGTTTCTCACATCGTGATTCATTCTGGTTTTATTAGTATCAAAAAGAAATTGCCAAATCTCCAAACAAGGCAAACTGGGATCACTTCGGTTAAAAGTGGGATAACTTCTTTATCATAACTCCAATGATATTTATTCAACTTCAGGATGATTCTACACTGATTTATGAGTCCAAATCAAGCTTCTTACATCTTGATTCATTCTGGTTTGATTAGAATCAAGAAGAAATTGCGAAATCTCCAAACAGGGTAAACTGGAGTCACTTCGGTTAAAAGTGGGATAACTTCTTCATCCTAACTCCTATGTTCTTGATCCAAATTCAGGGTGATTCTAAACTGATTTATGAATCCAATTTAAGCTTCTTATACCGTGATTCATTCTGGTTTTATTTGTATCAAGAAGAAATTGTCAAATCTCCAAACAGGGTAAACTGGAATCACTTCGGTTAAAAGTGGGATAACTTCTTCATCATAACTCCTATGATCTTGCTTCAACTTCAGGGTGATTCTACACAGATTAATGAGTCCAAATCAAGCTTCTTACATCGTGATTCATTCTGGTTTTATTAGTATCAAGAAGAAATTGTCAAATCTCCAAACATGATAAATTGGATTCACTTCGGTTAAAAGTGGGATAACTTCTTCATCATAACTCCTATGATATTGATTCAAATTCAGGGTGATTATCCACTGATTTATGAGTCCAACTCAAGATTCTTGCATCTTGATTCATTATGGTTTGATTGGAATCAAGAATAATTTGTCAACTCTCCAAACAGAGCAAACTGGAATTACTTCGGTTAAAAGTGGGATAACTTCTTCATCATAACTCCTATGATCTTGATTTAACTTCAGGGTGATTCTACACTGATTTATGAGTCCAAATCAAGCTTCTTATATCGTGATTCATTCTGGTTTTATTAGTATCAAGAAGAAATTGCCAAATCTCCAAACATGACAAACTGGAATCACTTCGGTTAAAAGTGGGATAACTTTTTTATCATAACTCCAATGATATTGATTCAACTTCAGGATGATTCTACACTGATTTATGTTTCCAAATCAAGCATCTTACATATTGATTCATTCTGGCTTGATTAGAATCAAGAAGAAATTGCGAAATCTCCAAACAGGATAAACTGGAGTCACTTCGGTTAAAAGTGGGATAACTTCTTCATCCTAACTCCTATGTTCTTGATCCAAATTCAGGGTGATTCTAAACTGATTTATGAATCCAATTTAAGCTTCTTATACCGTGATTCATTCTGGTTTTATTTGTATCAAGAAGAAATTGTCAAATCTCCAAACAGGGTAAACTGGAATTACTTCGGTTAAAAGTGGGATAACTTCTTCATCATAACTCCTATGATCTTGCTTCAACTTCAGGGTGATTCTACACTGATTAATGAGTCCAAATCAAGCTTCTTACATCGTGATTCATTCTGGTTTTATTAGTATCAAGTATAAATTCCCAAATCTCCAAACATGGCAAACTGGAATCACTTTGGTTAAAAGTGGGGTAACTTCTTCATCATAAGTCCAATGATATTGATTCAACTTCAGGATGATTCTGCACTGATTTATGAGTCCAAATCAAGATTCTTACATCTTTATTTATTCTGGTTTTGATTAGAATCAAGAAGAAATTACCAAATCTCCAAACAAGGTAAATTGGAGTCACTTCGGTTAAAAGTGGGATAACTTCTTCATCATAACTCCTATGATCTTGATTCAACTTCAGGGTGATTCTACACTGATTTATGAGTCCAAATTAAGCTTCTTACATCGTGATTCATTCTGGTTTTATTAGTATCAAGAAGAAATTGTCAACTCTCCAAACAGGGCAAACTGGAATCACTTCGGTTAAAAGTGGGATAACTTCTTCATCATAACTCCTATGATATTGAATCAACTTCATGGTGATTTACACTAATTTATGAGTCCAAATCAAGCTTCTTACATCGTGATTCATTCTGGTTTTATTAGTATCAAGAAGAAATTGCCAAATTTCCAAACATGGCAAACTGGAATCACTTCGGTTAAAAGTGGGATAACTTCTTCATCATCTCCTATGATCTTGATTCAACTTCAGGGTGATTATAAACTGATTAATGAGTTCAAATCAAGCTTCTTACATCGTGATTCATTCTGGTTTTATTAGTATCAAGAATAAATTGCAAAATCTCCAAACATGGCAAACTGGAATCACTTCGGTTAAAAGTGAGATAACTTCTTCATCATAACTCCAATGATATTGATTCAACTTCAGGATGATTCTACCCTGATTTATGAGTCCAAATCAAGCTTCTTACATCTTTATTCATTCTGGTTTTGATTAAAATCAAGAAGAAAATTCCAAATCTCTAAACAAGGTAAATTGGAGTCACTTCGGTTAAAAGTGAGATAACTTCTTCATCATAACTCCTATGATATTGATTCAAGTTTTATTTGTATCAAGAAGAAATTGCCAAATCACCAAACATGGTAAATTGGAATCACTTCGGTTAAAAGTGGAATAACTTCTTCATCATAACTCCTATGATCTTGATTAAACTTCAGGGTGATTCTACACTGATTAATGAGTCTAAATCAAGCTTCTTACATCGTGATTCATTCTGGTTTTATTAGTATCAAGAATAAATTGCCAACTCTCTAGAAAGGGCAATTTGGAATCACTTCGGTTAAAAGTGGGACAACTTCTTCATCATAACTCCTATGATATTGATTCAACTTCAGGGTGATCTACACTGATTTATGAGTTCAAATCAAGCTTCTTACATCGTTATTCATTCTGGTTTTATAAGTATCAAAAATAAATTGCCAAATCTCCAAACAGGGCAAACTGGAATCACTTCGGTTAAAAGTGGGATAACTTCTTCATCATAACTCCTATGATATTAATTCAACTTCAGGGTGATTCTACAATGATTTATGAGTACAAATCAAGCTTCTTATATCGTGATTCATTCTTGGTTGGTTAGAATCAAGAAGAAATTGCCAAATCTCCAAACAGGGTAAACTGGATTCACTTCGGTTAAAAGTGGGATAACTTCTTTATCATAACACCAATGATATTGATTCAACTTCAGGATGATTCTACACTGATTTATGAGTCCAAATCAAGCTTCTTACATCGTGATTCGTTCTGGATTTATTAGTATCAAGAAGAAATTGCCAACTCTCCAAATAGGGCAAACTGGAATCACTTCGATTAAAAGTGGGATAACTTCTTCATCATAACTCCTATGATCTCTATTCAACTTCAGGGTGATTCTACACTGATTTATGAGTCCAAATCAAGCTTCTAACATCATGATTCATTCTGGTTTTATTAGTATCAAGAAGAAATTGTAAAATCTCCAAAAAGGGTAAACTCGATTCACTTCGGTTAAAAGTGGGATAACTTCTTGATCATAACTCCTATGATCTTGATTCAACTTCAGGGTGATTATAAACTTATCAATGAGTCCAAATCAAGCGTTTTACTTCGTGATTCATTCTGGTTTTATTAGTATTAAGAATAAATTGTCAAATCTCCAAACAACGCAAACTGGAATCACTTCGGTTAAACGTGGGATAACTTCTTCATCATAACTCCAATGATATTGATTCAAATTCAGGGTGATTCTACACTGATTATGAGTCCAAATCAAGCTTCTTACATCTTGATTCATTCTGTTTTATTAGTATCAAGAAGAAATTGCCAAATCTCCAAACAGGGCAAACTGGAATCACTTCTGTTAAAAGTGGGATAACTTCTTCATCATAACTCCTATGATCTTGATTCAACTTCAGGGTGATTCTACACTGATTTATGAGTCCAAATCAAGCTTCTTACATCGTGATTCATTCTGGTTTTATTAGTATCAAGAAGAAATTGCCAAATCTCCAAACAGGGTAAATTGGAATCACTTCGGTTAAAAGTGGGATAACTTCTTCATCATAACTCCTATGATCTTGATTCAACTTCAGGGTGATTCTAAACTTATTTATGAGTCCAAATCAAGCTTCTTAAATCGTGATTCGTTCTGATTTTATTAGTATCAAGAAGAAATTGCCAATTCTCCAAACAGGCAAAATGGAATCACTTCGGTTAAAAGTGGGATAACTTCTTCATCATAAGTCCAATGATATTGATTCAACTTCCGGATGATTCTGAACTGATTAATGAGTCCAAATCAAGCTTCTTACATCTTTATTCATTCTGGTTTTAATTAGAATAAAGAAGAAATTGCCAAATCACCAAACAAGGTAAATTGGAGTCACTTTGGTTAAAAGTGGGATAACTTCTTCATCATAACTCCTATGATCTTGATTCAACTTCAGGGTGATTCTACACTGATTTATGAGTCCAAATTAAGGTTCTTACATCGTGATTTATTCTGGTTTTATTAGTATCAAGAAGAAATTGTCAACTCTCCAAACAGGGCTAATGAAACCCTTGGTGTTTCTGATCCCTTTTCGAATGATCTGAGGGTGATTCTGGTTTGAACTCTTGAATGGAAACGTTGGGATGATTGGTTCCCTTGATAAAACAGAACAATGATCAATGGATTGTGGAAGAAGGTAGTGATGAGGGTGATTCTTCAGTGAGAGATCGATGGAGAGATCAAACACTTGTGTAGAATTGCCTATGATCGAGCAGGTCACCACTCAGACGTGATCACTAGGCAAGATGCAGAGGATTTGACTCCTAAGCAATCGATGTTCAGAGGCTGAACAAAGGATTCACAAGCTTTTAGAGAGATTTTGATAAAAAGAGTGAATGATCTTATTGAAATCGAAACATGAGTTTATGTAGAACAAAGAGCACGCCAAAAGACTTATTGGGAACTAAACAAGACTTTCTAAATTGTAGAAAACAAGAAAGACTAAGGGAAAAACTATGCAGGACCGAAGACTGAGTAGTTGAAGAGCTTGGTTTGGTTCTGGTCTTGTTCTTCCATCGAATTTGGGTCTGGTTTGATGTAAACCATTCCAACAATGGCTTTCTCCATTCTTCTGGTTTGTGATCGAGTGATAGGGCCTTTAGAAAGGTTGAATGGGTCCTTAGCTTGGAAAGAGAAAACTGATCCTGATCCATCAAGGTTTGGGGTTGAAGTTGCATCTCTTTGGGCTGAAGAGGACACATCTTTTCCGTTAGCAAGTTTGGGCCAATTTACTTCAGTTCCAGCTAGGTCCATCTCACCTAGAGTGTTCAGCTCATCTTTTTCCCCATCAGTGTCACTCAGCTAGTTCATCACGTTTGTCTCCTCTTCAGTGTCACTGAGCTGGTTCAGCTCACTCTGCTCCAAGACAGCTGCTGGTTCAAGCTCGGTTACATCATCCCCTCCCCCTTTGAAAGGATTTGTCCTCAAATCTGAATCATCTGCACAATAAGGGATCAAGTCAGCAACATTGAAAGTAGAACTTACTGTGTACTTACCTTGGAGATCAATCTTGTAAGCATTGTTATTTATGCGTTCAAGCACACGGAAAGGTCCATCTGTTCTTGACATGAGTTTGGATTTTCTTTCAGCAGGGAACCTTTCTTTCCTCAAGTGCACCCACACCAAGTCTCCTGGTTCTAGCACAAGTTCCCGTCTACCCTTGTTAGCATACTTCTCATACTCCTTTGTCCTTTCCTCAATGTTCTTCTTCACCTGTTCATGCAAAGACACAACATACTTGGCCTTGGCTAAGCCATCAAGATTAGCTTGTTCACTGAGAGGTAATGGCAACAAGTCCAAGGGAGTTAAAGGATTGAATCCATACACAATCTGGAAAGGAGAAAACTTAGTAGCTCTATGAACAGAATGGTTGTATGCAAACTCTACATGTGGTAAACAATCTTCCCAAGACTTAAGGTTCTTTTTAACAACAGTACGCAAGAGAGTAGACAAGGTTCTGTTTACTACTTCAGTTTGTCCATCAGTTTGTGGATGGCAAGTAGTAGAGAACATGAGTTTAGTTCCTAGTTTAGACCACAATGTTTTCCAGAAATGACTTAGGAACTTAGAGTCCCTATCAGAAACAATGGTTCTAGGCATTCCATGCAAGCGTACCACTTCTTTAAAGAACAAGTCAGCAACAATCACAGCATTATCAGTTTGATGACCAGGTATGAAATGGGCCATCTTTGAGAATCTATCCACTACAACAAAGATTGAATCTCGTCCTTTCCTAGTCCTAGGCAAGCCAAGCACGAAATCCATAGATATGTCCACCCAAGGTGCAATAGGGACAGGAAGAGGAGTGTACAAACCTTGTGGGCGAGCCTTGGCTTTGGCTTGGACGCAAACAACACATCTTTTGCAAATCTTCTCCACTTCTTTCTTCATATTCAGCCAGTAGAAGTGTTGTTTCAAGATGCTGTAAGTTTTTGCAATCCCAAAGTGCCCCATAAGTCCTCCTCCATGGGCTTCTCTGACATACATTTCTCTCAAGGAGCAGTTAGGAAGACAAAGACGGTTTTTAAAGAATAGAAACCCATCAGTGTGATAGAAATCTCCACTAGCATGCTTCTCACAATCTTTGTAGATATCTCTAAAATCAGGATCATCAGCATAATAGGACTTAATCTGATCAAATCCTAGCAACTTAGTTTCCATGGATGAGAACAAAGAGTATCTCCTAGACAAAGCATCAGCAACAATATTTTCCTTACCTTGCTTGTAGTGAATCACATAGGGAAAAGTTTCAAGAAATTCTACCCATCTGACGTGTCTTTTGTTGAGTTTGTGTTGGCCCTTCAAGTGCTTGAGTGATTCATGGTCAGTATGGATCACAAACTCCTTTGGCCAGAGGTAGTGCTGCCATGTTTCAAGAGCCCTGATCAATGCGTAGAGTTCCTTGTCATAGGTAGGATAGTTTAGCATTGCCCCTCCTAGTTTCTCACTGAAATAGGCAATTGGTTTCTTCTCTTGCATCAAGACTGCTCCAATACCTACACCAGAAGCATCACATTCAATCTCAAAGGTTTTAGAAAAATCAGGAAGTACTAGCAAAGGAGCGTTAGTCAACTTCCCTTTCAACGTTTGGAAGGCTTCCTCTTGTTCTTGTCCCCACTGAAACCCCACATTCTTCTTAATTACTTCTGTAAGAGGAGCTGCTATTGTACTGAAGTCTCTCACAAACCGCCTGTAGAAACCAGCTAAGCCATGGAAGCTTCTTACTTCACTTACACTTGTGGGACTCGGCCAATCTCGGATTGCCTTCACCTTCTCCTCGTCTACTTTGATTCCCTGAGCTGTGACAACAAAACCTAGAAAAACAAGATGATCTGCTCCAAAGGTACATTTCTTAAAATTTGCAAACAATGATTCCTTCCTAAGCACTTCAAGAACTGATTTCAAGTGATGCACATGTTCCTTCAAGCTCTTGCTGTAGATCAAAATATCATCAAAGTATACTACCACAAAATGTCCTATAAAAGCTCTCAAAACATGGTTCATCAACCTCATAAAAGTACTAGGTGCGTTGGTTAAGCCAAATGGCATCACAAGCCACTCATACAAACCATGTTTGGTTTTAAAGGCAGTTTTCCACTCATCTCCTTCTTTCATCCTAATCTGATGATAGCCACTTTTTAAATCAACTTTTGAAAACACACAAGAGCCATGTAGCTCGTCTAACATATCATCAAGTCTAGGGATAGGATGTCTGTACTTTACAGTGATGTTGTTGATGGCTCTGCAATCTACACACATGCGCCAGCTTCCATCCTTTTTAGGCACAAGGAGCACTGGTACAGCACAAGGACTCATGCTTTCTCTGATGTGTCCTTTCTGCATCAACTCATCAACTTGTCTTTGAAGTTCTTTGGTTTCATCTGGATTGGTTCTGTAAGCTGGTCTGTTTGGGAGAGAGGCGCCTGGAACCAAGTCAATCTGGTGTTCAATCCCACGAATAGGTGGCAATCCTACTGGAGCTTCATTTGGGAAGACATCACTGAATTCCTGCAAGATAAACTCAAGCTCACTCGGTAGTTCCGGTGCAAGGTCAGAAGAAATCATTAGTGCTCCCTTGAAGATAAACAATAGCATAGATTGGTCCAAGTGCACTGCTTTCCTTATATCACTAGCTTTAGCAGTAAGGAGAATACCTTTTGTTTCCTGGTTAGTAGGCGCTTTTGACTTGTCTTTTGCCTCCTTTCTTTTGAGTTTGAGTTGAACTTGGTCATGGTGAACCTCCTGTGGAGACAAAGGAGCCAAGACAATCTTTTTATCTCTGTGGTTGAAGGAGTGGCGATTTGTGAACCCGTCATGAATGGCTTTCTTGTCATACTGCCAAGGCCTCCCAAGAAGTATATGGCTTGAGTCCATGGGAAGGACATCACAAACAATCTCATCTTGGTATCTTCCAATGGTTATAGGCACCATGACTTGTTCAGTAACTTTTAGCTCGCCATCCTCATTAAGCCATTGGAGCAAGTAAGGCTTAGGGTGTTTTCCAGTCTTCAATCCCAGCTTTTCTACAAGAGTTTCACTAGCAACGTTAGTGCAACTCCCACCATCTATAATCAAGCTACAAACCTTATCATGAATATTGCAACGAGTATGAAAGAGATTCTCCCTTTGGTCATGTTCTTCTGGTTTGGATTGAACTTTCAAGGACCTTCTTGTTACTAGCAGCTCTCCATGGACCGGGTAGTCTATTCCTTCATCTTCAGTTGCATCAGTTTTCTCATCTTCTGATACCAACTCGCCATTCTCCAAAAGGATCATCACCTTCTTGTTAGTACACTCATTGGCATAATGTCCAAAACCATGGCACTTAAAACACTTGACATCTCTGGTTCTTGCAGCTGGGCCTCTTCCTTTGTCATCACGCTGATAGCTCTTAGTTTCTTCCTTGGGCTTAGCTAAGACCTTGTCCTCCTTGTATGATCTGAAATTGTTTCCATAGGTGGCTTTAGGAGTGTTCCTTCTTTTCAGTTGCTGCTCAATAAGTATAGCCTTGTGGAGAAGCTCATAGATGTCTGCATACTCCTGCATCTCCAAACGGTCCTGAATGTCACGGTTAAGTCCAGCCTGGAAACGAGCCATTGTTGCATCTGAAACTTCATCTACAGCAGCTTTGATCATAAGGATCTCCATTTCCTGATAATAATCTTCAACACTCTTGCTGCCTTGAGTGAGCCTCCTTAGCTTTTGATGAACCTCTCTATTGTAGTGACTAGGAACAAATCGTCTCTTCATGATAGTTTTGAGTTCATACCAGGAAGCTACTTGTGGTTCTCCTGTCCTGCGCCTGGTTGTGACAGTCTGATCCCACCAATGCAGTGCATATCCATCAAATTCAGTAACAGCAAGCCTCACTTTCTTTGGTTCTGAGTAGTTTTGACAATCAAACACCAACTCAATCTTCTTCTCCCACTCCAAGTAGGCATCCGGATCATTCTTACCACAGAAAGGTGGTATCCTGAGCTTGAGATTGCCAAGACTATCATCAAGTTGTTCTCTGGGAGCGCGCTGAACATGGGTTCTGGTGTGAGATGCTGCTCTCACTGATTTTACTTCATCTGAACTTCTCCCAGACGATGAGTAGTTGTCCTCAGTTCCTGCTGTGGCCACTCTCTTGCCTCTCCTCTTCTCTCTGGCTGCTTTCCTAACCTGTGAAGAAGTACCCAAGATATCATCAGTTGGTTGTTTCTGAAAGTCTAACCTTTTGTTAAACTCTTTCATCATGTAAGACATCATAGCCTCCATCTGTAATTTATCAAGTTTAGGGGCGGATATCTCCTCTTCTCTGCTACCATCAGACATGGTTTCCTGTTACAATCTTAACAAGGAAAATGAGTACAACAAAGTATAGCCGAAGCCTCACTTCTCTCAAGTGTTTCTCTCAAGTTTTTGTGGTGATATATCTCTGTGAATCCAACAGTTCAGAAACAGAACAAAGATCAAACTTTTAGAGTAAAATCCCCACCCCAAAGAGAAGAAAAGATAGATAGATTGCAAGATTTTTGGTTGCAAGGAGCTTTACCACCAGAGACTGGATTTCTCTTCAGTCTGGCTGGATTTCTCTTCAGCCTATTGATACTCTGATCGTTTTTCTTTTTCTTTTATACTGGTTGGCCCCCTTGCAGTTTTACAGATAGAAAGAAAAGAAATACAGAGAATTTGATCGAAATAAGGTTCCCAAAAGAGAGAGAAGAAATCGAAATCAAACCCTAAATCAGAAGCCCTCAATCTGCTCTGATACCACTTAATGAAACCCTTGGTGTTTCTGATCCCTTTTCGAATGATCTGAGGGTGATTCTGGTTTGAACTCTTGATTGGAAACGTTGGGATGATTGGTTCCCTTGATAAAACAGAACAATGATCGATGGATTGTGGAAGAAGGTAGTGATGAGGGTGATTCTTCAGTGAGAGATCGATGGAGAGATCAAACACTTGTGTAGAATTGCCTATGATCGAGCAGGTCACCGCTCAGACGTGATCACTAGGCAAGATGCAGAGGATTTGACTCCTAAGCAATCGATGTTCAGAGGCTGAACAAAGGATTCACAAGCTTTTAGAGAGATTTTGATAAAAAGAGTGAATGATCTTATTGAAATCGAAACATGAGTTTATGTAGAACAAAGAGCACGCCAAAAGACTTATTGGGAACTAAACAAGACTTTCTAAATTGTAGAAAACAAGAAAGACTAAGGGAAAAACTATGCAGGACCGAAGACTGAGTAGTTGAAGAGCTTGGCTTGGTTCTGGTCTTGTTCTTCCATCGAATTTGGGTCTGGTTTGATGTAAACCATTCCAACAATGGCTTTCTCCATTCTTCTGGTTTGTGATCGAGTGATAGGGCCTTTAGAAAGGTTGAATGGGTCCTTAGCTTGGAAAGAGAAAACAGATCCTGATCCATCAAGGTTTTGGGTTGAAGTTGCATCTCTTTGGGCTGAAGAGGACACATCTTTTCCTTTAGCAAGTTTGGGCCAATTTCCTTCAGTTCCAGCTAGGTCCATCTCGCCTAGAGTGTTCAGCTCATCTTGTTCCCCATCAGTGTCACTCAGCTGGTTCAGCACGTTTGTCTCCTCTTCAGTGTCACTGAGCTGGTTCAGCTCACTCTGCTCCAAGACAGCTGCTGGTTCAAGCTCGGTTACATCAAGGGCAAACTGGAATCACTTCGGTTAAAAGTGGGATAACTTCTTCATCATAACTCCTATGATATTGATTCAACTTCAGGGTGATTTACACTGATTTATAAGTACAAATCAAGCTTCTTACATCGTGATTCATTTTGGTTTGATTAGTATCAAGAAGAAATTGCCAAATCTCCAAACAGGGCAAACTGGAATCACTTCGGTTAAAAGTGGGATAACTTCTTCATCATAACTCCTATGATCTTGATTCAATTTCAGGGTGATTATAAACTGATTAATGAGTCCAAATCAAGCTTCTTACATCCTGATTCATTCTGGTTTTATTAGTATCAAGAATAAATTGCCAAATCTCCAAACAGGGCAAACTGGAATCACTTCGGTTAAAAGTGGGATAACTTCTTCATCATAACTCCAATGATATTGATTCAACTTCAGGATGATTCTACACTGACTTATGAGTCCAAATCAAGCTTCTTACAGCTTGATTCATTCTGGTTTGATTAGAATCAAGAAGAAATTGCGAAATCTCCAAACATGGTAAACTGGAGTCACTTCGGTTAAAAGTGGAATAACTTCTTCATCATAACTCCTATGATCTTGATTCAACTTCAGAGTGATTCTAAACTTATTTATGAGTCCAAATCAAGCTTCTTACATCGTGATGCGTTCGGTTTTATTAGTATCAAGAAGAAATTGCCAACTCTCCAAACAGGACAAACTGGAATCACTTCGGTTAAAAGTGGGATAACTTCTTCATCATAACTCCTATGATATTGCTTCAACTTCAGGGTGATTCTACACTGATTTATGAGTCCAAATAAAGCTTCTTACATCGTGATTCATTCTGGTTTTATTATTATCAAGAATAAATTGCCAAATCTCCAAACAGGGCAAATTGGATTCACTTCGGTTAAACGTGGGATAACTTCTTCATCATAACTCCAATGATATTGATTCAACTTCCGGATGATTCTAAACTGATTTATGAGTCCAAATCAAGCTTCTTACATCGTGATTCCTTCAGGTTTTATTTCTATCAAAAAGAAATTGCCAAATCTCCAAACATGGTAAATTGGAATCAATTCGGTTAAAAGTGGGACAACTTCTTCATCATAACTCCTATGATCTTGATTCAACTTCAGGGTGATTCTAAACTTATTTATGAGTCCAAATCAAGCTTCTTACATCGTGATTCGTTCTGGTTTTATTAGTATCAAGAAGAAATTGCCAACTCTCCAAACAGGGCAAACTGCAATCACTTCGGTTAAAAGTGGGATAACTTCTTCATCATCACTCCTATGATCTTGATTCAACTTCAGGGTGATTCTACACTTATTTATGAGTCCAAATCAAGCTTCTTACATTGTGATTCATTCTGTTTTTATTAGTATCAAGAATACATTGCCTAATCTCCAAACAGGGCAAACTGGAATCACTTCGGTTAAAAGTGGGATAACTTCTTCATCTTAACTCCAATGATATTGATTCAACTTCAGGTTGATTCTACACTGATTTATGCGTCCAAATCAAGCTTCTTACATTTTGATTCATTCTTGTTTGATTAGAATCAAGAAGAAATTGCCAAATCTCTAAACATGGCAAACTGGAATCACTTCGGTTAAAATTGGATAACTTCTTCATCATAACTCCTATGATCTTGATTCAACTTCAGGGTGATTCTACCCTTATTTATGAGTCCAAATAAAGCTTCTTACATCGCAATTCATTCTGGTTTTATTAGTATCAAGAAGAAATTGTCAAATCTCCAAACATGATAAATTGGATTCACTTCGGTTAAAAGTGGGATAACTTCTTCATCATAACTCCTATGATATTAATTCAACTTCAGGGTGATTCTACAATGATTTATGAGTACAAATCAAGCTTCTTATATCGTGATTCATTCTTGGTTGGTTAGAATCAAGAAGAAATTGCCAAATCTCCAAACAGGGTAAACTGGATTCACTTCGGTTAAAAGTGGGATAACTTCTTTATCATAACACCAATGATATTGATTCAACTTCAGGATGATTCTACACTGATTTATGAGTCCAAATCAAGCTTCTTACATCGTGATTCGTTCTGGTTTTATTAGTATCAAGAAGAAATTGCCAACTCTTCAAACAGGGCAAACTGGAATCACTTCGGTTAAAAGTGGAATAACTTCTTCATCATAACTCCTATGATCTTGATTCAACTTCAGGGTGATTATAAACTGATTAATGAGTCCAAATCAAGCTTCTTACATCGTGATTCATTATGGTTTTATTAGTATCAAGAATAAATTGCCAAATCTCCAAACAGGTCAAACTAGAATCACTTTGGTTAAAAGTGGGATAACTTCTTCATCATAACTCTAATGATATTGATTCAACTTCAGGATGATTCTACATTGATTTATGAGTCCAAATAAAGCTTGTTGCATCTTGATTCATTCTGGTTTGATTAGAATCAAGAAGAAATTGTGAAATCTCCAAACAGGGTAAACGGGAGTCACTTCCGTTAAAAGTGGGATAACTTCTTCATCATAACTCCTATGATCTTGATTCAGCTTCAGGGTGATTCTAAACTTATTTATGAGTCCAAATCAAACTTCTTACATCTTGATTCATTCTGGCTTGATTAGAATCAATAAGAAATTGCCAAATCTCCAAACAAGGTATATTGGAGTCACTTCGATTAAAAGTGGGATAACTTCTTCATCATAACTCCTATGATCTTGATTCAACTTCATGGTGATTCTAAACTTATTTATGAGTCCAAATCAAGATTCTTACATCGTGATTCGTTCTGGTTTTATTAGTATCAAGAATAAATTGCCAAATCTCCAAATAGGACAAACTGGAATCACTTCGGTTAAAAGTGGGATAACTTCTTCATTATAACTCCAATAATATTGATTTAACTTCAGGATAATTCTACACTGATTTATGAGTCCAAATCAAGCTTCTTACATCTTGATTCATTCTGTTTTTATTTGAATCAAGAAGAAATTGCCAAATCTCCAAAAAGGGTAAACTGGAATCACTTCGGTTAAAAGTGGGATAACTTCTTCATCATAACTCCTATGATCTTGCTTCAACTTCAGGGTGATTCTACACTGATTAATGATTCCAAATCAGGCTTCTTACATCGTGATTCATTCTGGTTTTATTAGTATCAAGAATAAATTCCCAAATCTCCAAACAGGGCAAAATAGAATCACTTCGGTTAAAAGTGGAATAACTTCTTCATCATAACTACTATGATCTTGATTCAACTTCAGGGTGATTATAAACTGATTAATGAGTCCAAATCAAGCTTCTTACATCGTGATTCATTATGGTTTTATTAGTATCAAGAATAAATTGCCAAATCTCCAAACAGGGCAAACTAGAATCACTTCGGTTAAAAGTGGGATAACTTCTTCATCATAACTCTAATGATATTGATTCAACTTCAGGATGATTCTACATTGATTTATGAGTCCAAATAAATCTTCTTGCATCTTGATTCATTCTGGTTTGATTAGACTCAAGAAGAAATTGTGAAATCTCCAAACAGGGTAAACTGGAGTCACTTCCGTTAAAAGTGGGATAACTTCTTCATCAGAACTCCTATGATCTTGATTCAGCTTCATGGTGATTCTAAACTTATTTATGAGTCCAAATCAAGTTTCTTACATCGTGATTCGTTCTGGTTTTATTAGTATCAAGAAGAAATTGCCAACTCTCCAAACAGGGCAAACTGGAATCACTACGGTTAAAAGTGGGATAACTTCTTCATCATAACTCCTATGATCTTGATTCAACTTCAGGGTGATTCTACACTGATTTATGAGTCCAAATCAAGTTTCTTACATCGTGATTCATTCTGGTTTTATTAGTATCAAGAATAAATTGCCAAATCTCCAAACAGGGCAAACTGGAATCACTTCGGTTAAAAGTGGGATAACTTCTTCATCATAACTCCAATGATATTGATTCAACTTCAGGATGATTCTACACTAATTTATGAGTCCAAATCAAACTTCTTACATCTTGATTCATTCTGGCTTGATTAGAATCAAGAAGAAATTGCCAAATCTCCAAACAAGGTATATTGGAGTCACTTCGATTAAAAGTGGGATAACTTCTTCATCATAACTCCTATGATCTTGATTCAACTTCAGGGTGATTATAAACTGATTAATGAGTCCAAATCAAGATTCTTACATCGTGATTCGTTCTGGTTTTATTAGTATCAAGAATAAATTGCCAAATCTCCAAATAGGGCAAACTGGAATCACTTCAGTTAAAAGTGGGATAACTTCTTCATCATAACTCCAATAATATTGATTTAACTTCAGGATAATTCTACACTGATTTATGAGTCCAAATCAAGCTTCTTACATCTTGATTCATTCTGTTTTTATTTGTATCAAGAAGAAATTGCCAAATCTCCCAAAAGGGTAAACTGGAATCACTTCGGTTAAAAGTGGGATAACTTCTTCATCATAACTCCTATGATCTTGCTTCAACTTCAGGGTGATTCTACACTGATTAATGATTCCAAATCAAGCTTCTTACATCGTGATTCATTTCTGGTTTTATTAGTATCAAAGAATAAATTCCCAAATCTCCAAACAGAGCAAACTGGAATCACTTCGGTTAAAAGTGGAATAACTTCTTCATCATAACTCCTATGATCTTGATTCAATTTCAGGGTGATTATAAACTGATTAATGAGTCCAAATCAAGCTTCTTACATCGTGATTCATTATGGTTTTATTAGTATCAAGAATAAATTGCCAAATCTCCAAACAGGGCAAACTAGAATCACTTCGGTTAAAAGTGGGATAACTTCTTCATCATAACTCTAATGATATTGATTCAACTTCAGGATGATTCTACATTAATTTATGAGTCCAAATAAAGCTTCTTGCATCTTGATTCATTCTGGTTTGATTAGAATCAAGAAGAAATTGTGAAATCTCCAAACAGGGTTAAACTGGAGTCACTTCCGTTAAAAGTGGGATAATTTGTTCATCATAACTCCTATGATCTTGATTCAGCTTCAGGGTGATT
>CAJHQQ010003577.1:0-41351 GCA_905132885.1 Moricandia moricandioides
CAACAAATTTTTCTTTTTACATTAAAACTTTATTTTATAACTAAATTCTATAATAATATCTTTTTTTCTTTGAGATATTCTTAAAAGTATTCATGAATAAGGTTGCTCTAAATATGAATTGTTCCATGAGAAACACACACTACCATTTAGCGAAAACCCCTAAACTCAATTAGAAAAATACCTCAAGATAGCCTAAAAATGTTTTTGACATAAAAATAGTATTGAATGAGAAAAATGACCAAAAGAGTTTTATTAAAAGTGTAAATATACACTTATACTCCTATGGTTAACTAATCTTAGGAGGCGTTATTAATTTATGTATTTTAATGTATTTTGAAATCCATATAGTATTTACAAATCAATGTAAAATATATTGATTTTCAAATATAAGAATATGAATTTAATTAGTATTTACGGTGGTGTTATTCAGTAAGTGATTTAAAATCAATTAATGATGTTTTATAATCTATCAAATTTTAAAATTTTAACTTGATAGATTCTAAAATCTCTGCAGTATACGTTGGATTTTGAGTTCAGTTATTTATTCATGGGACTCCATAAGAAATGATTTGAAATCAATCCAAAATACAAAGAATTTTAAAATCCTTAAAATTGAATAACACTAGATTTAAAAAACATAATTTAAATCATTCATTGAATAACATTAGATTTTAAAATAGAATTTATAATCCTCGTTTAAATAACAGTGGATTGTGTTTGGATTTGAACTCTATTAAAATACATCATTGAATAACACCACCTACAAATCTGAAGGTTTTCCCTCGGATTTGAGTCTTTGTATTTTTAACAAAGAAATCTATTCAAATCCATTAAAATTCATTATAAAATCAAATCCATTAGTTAATCTGGATGATTGAATAACACATGATTGAAATTAGGATTTGTAAATCATGAAACCAATAACACATGATTTCAATATAGATTTTAAAATCATAAAACCAATAACACTTGATTTAGTTTGGATATCCAAATCCATTAAAATATATGAACCAATAACCCCCACTTATACTTAAGGTTTACAGTTATGAGGTGGAGGTTTAGGGGTGAAGTTAAAATTTTAAAAAAAAAACAAAACAAAAGTTTTCAAAATAAAAAAAAATTATTTCAATCATTTTTTATTGAAAATTATTTTGATGATAAAAAAATTTAAAATGACTATTTAAGGGTGTTGACCACCTCCACACAATTTTAAGATTATTTATAATTCTTGTTGGAGAGAAGATCCCACATTGGAAAGATGTAAGAGATTTGAGTAATATATAAGGGACTTGGGTCAATCCACTTATCGCCAATTGGTTTTAAGTTGGAATCCCAAGAAATTTATCATGGTATCAGAGCAGACCCACACACTGACCCATTAATCTGGCTAGGACAGTGGTCCGATCATCCCACGAATCGATGGCCCAAAGAAGGCTCAATTCTTTCGAGATTGCTAGAAAAAAATAAAGCATTGTCTCGGAGGGGGTATGATAGATTCTGCGAGATTAATGGTTATACACACCATTATCTCGAGGGAGACTGTTGGAGAGAAGTTCTCACATTGGAAAGATGTAAGAGACTTGAGTAATATATAAGAGACTTGGGTCAATCCACTTATCGCCAATTGGTTTAAAGTTGGAAGCCCAAGAAACTTATCAATTCTCACTCTAAAAAGCTCATAGTGGGACGTATATCTTTGGCGAAAATTTCAAGATGACATTGTGGTCATTAGGAGTGGGGCACGATCGAATATCCCCATAATTTTCAGTATTTGTGATTTGCTTCGTATGTTACGGATATCTGATTTTCTTATTTGTTTAGCTTCGGAGAAATACGGATATCCAGTTTTCTAGATATCTGGATTTTTTCGGATATTTGCGAATATTTACGGATATCTCATCTACTTTGTTTAATACAAGTAAATTTAAAAAAACTATAAAAATTATTTAAAAAAAATATATTTTTACATAATATAAATGAAAAATAAAAATTAATGAAACTATATGTTCCAGAAATTTCTAAAATTAATCAAATTTTCTTATAAACACACAATTTTTTTTGAAAATTTTCGTTTTTATAAAGATTTTATAAGTAAATTCTAAATAAAATTAATAAAATAATATGTTAAAATAATAATTTTATAAAATTATACATATAAAAATCTATATTTATTTGTAGATATACATCTATTTGTATAATGTCGGATCGGATTGGATATCCGGCTCTAATTTTTTTAGTATTTGCGGTTTCCTTCGTTTCTAACTTTTAGTATTTTCTTTGCTTCGACAATTTACGGATATCCGAATTTTATGGATCGAATCAAAACCAATAACGAGTCAAATCAAATTTAACGGATAAAATGTTCAGCCCTAGTGGTCATCCCCTAGATGATTTGGTTTGAATATTATTTCCGCATGAAAGGCCCACTCCTCAATTTTAAATTTTTAATGATAGTTTGAAATATTCCCTTATGTCTAGTCATTTTCAATTTTAATGATATTTTGAATTCAAACTAGGTTTTATTACATAAAAAGGGTTAAACCGTCAGAAAATTGGTTTATTCTTATGGATTGTACATTTATATCGTTTGTCCCGTTGGATTTAAGATGGTTAACTTATATGTTCTCAAAAAAACATGGTTATAAAATCATAAAATATTATCATTTGTGATTCATGAAGGAAAGTGGTATTATCAGTCTCTTTATTTAAAGTAATGTATCGTTGACTTTCCATTTCTTTAGGTAATAAAATACTAAAATTCAAATCCTATTAATATCTGGAGTTTTAAAAATGATTTCGAAGACTACGCTCTTCTTGGGTGTAAGAAAAAAACATAGTAAAACGATTAAAAATATATCATCTGTCACGATCAATGGTCCAACCTGTGATTCTCATAACCATTTACTGTCTCATTAACTTCAACACTTTGAGCGCAAACTTTTCTCTTCTCTTCTCTCAGTTCCAAGAGAAACCAACCACAAAGCTTGACTCTGAGTAAGTTTCTTACATCTCTCTCATGACATTTTCTCGGGAAAACATGAACTTGATATCCCCTTCATCATCACCACAAATTTTACCTCTCAAAGCAAACACAAGCTTTGACTTAGGCAGCAAAATCAGCCCAGACATCCTCCTTCTAATCATAATCCTCTCCATCATCTTCTTTATCTCTGGTCTCATCCATATCCTTGTCAAGTTCCTCCTCACACCATCAACCCAAAACAGAGAAGATTACTTCGACAACAACGTCACAGCTCTTCAAGGCCAGCTTCAACAACTCTTCCACCTCCACGATTACGGCGTTGACCAATCTTTAATCGACAATTTACCTGTTTTTCATTACAAATCCATCGCCGGTCTCAATATATCATCTTTCAATTGTCCTGTTTGTCTCTGCGAGTTCGAAACAGAGGACAAGCTCAGGCTCTTGCCTAAATGCAGCCATGCCTTTCACGTGGACTGTATCGATACATGGCTTCTCTGTCACTCTACTTGTCCACTTTGCAGATCCAATCTCCTTCTCTCGGATTTCTCATCTCATCATAGTCCATATCTCCTTGTTCTTGAGTCAGCTAGTGATCGAAGCTCGAGAGATATGGTTCCTGTTCCTGAGGCTAATGATCTTGGATCGACCAGCTTCGGTTCGGGCCGTACATCATGCAGCCGGGGAGGTGAATTGGATGGTTTAGATGGAAAGTTTGTTCCTTTAAGTGTAAAGCTAGGGAAGTTTAGGAACATAGATCATGTTGGTGAAGGAAGTAACAACAAGAATAGTATTAATGGTAATAGCAGTGTAGATGTAAGGAGGTGTTTTTCAATGGGATCATATGAGTATATCATGGACCAAGAAGTTACACTTAAGGTCCACGTTACGACCAAGAAACAATCCGACAATGACGGTCGCTTGTCTGGCCAAAGGACAGTTATGTTGGAATGTGGTTTTGATCCTACGGTTAAGGGAATTGGGAAGAGTGTTGTGGAAAGAGAGAGCTTTTCTTTGTCGAAAATTTGGCTAAGGGGTAAAAAGGAGAAGCAAATGGGTACTGGTCTTAGAGACCATGAATGTTCTTCTATTTCCTCCTCTTCAATCCGCTTTCCGAACCAAAAGAATTCTGCGGAGATGAAGAATGGGACCAGTATCAATGAACAGAATCAAAAGAGCGAAAATTCGGAATCTTTGGAGACGAAAACGCCATCTTTTGCTAGGAGGACCATGCTTTGGCTTGCAGGGAGACAAAATAAGGTTGTTCATCCTTCAACATCCGGCCATGTCTAGTTTTGTTAAATTTTTATCCTCCCAATACAATTGCGTATGAAGATTTTTGTGTTTTCATTAATAGAAAGTAGAGGAATAATGGGAGACTAGTTAATATATGTAGCCATGTAGGGATCTTACTTTTTAGTCACACTGAGAGTTTGGTGGGTCTGGACTGAAGACATTTCACTCATTGTTCTAATTCTTATTATTTGTTTCTTGTAACATGGGAGAGAAGAATGTGAAAGAAGCTACTTTGATGATTAAAGTAGATTCATTCGATTTATCAATAGTGTACTAAAAGATTTGTACCAAATTCAATTTTTTTTGTTTGGTCTAAATGTTACCAAGTTCAAAATTACTTGTTCCATCTGAATGAATGTTGTTTCGAAATATTTTTATCAGAGGCAGGCAACTGACGTATATCTATGAATTTGTTTTGGACTTTATAGCATAAATACCAAGTGAGTTTGGTGGTAGATTGTTGCGTTGCGTTTTAATTGATTCTTTTGGAATATGTACCAATATTCATCAAACATGTATAAACAGTTGAACATTCGATTCGCTAGAAGTCTTTTGCATTAATTGGTGAAATTAATAAATATCACGGGAAAAGACGGATTGTATGCCGACTAGTCGCTTTGCTAAGTTTAATTGTTGGAGATGTGAAGCAATTGTGTGATTTATGGATTAAGGACTGATATTTTGGTTTAGCTCAAATAATGAGTGATTATATTTGGATTGGGCTTTCGGTATTGAATTGATGGATATGAGGTGTTATGCATAGAAATCAATTAGGATGTCATTTATATTTTATGATGGGCTGAATTAAATGACAATGGTTCATGATCGGTTAAGTTACAGTTTATTGGTTTGGTTGTGGTCCCTAGCTCACGTATATATAAGGTATATATATTTGATTTAATATATACCATAAGGTGGGGGAAGTATATAAGGAAGAAAGATGAGAACATAAAGTTTAAAGTTTTCACAAAGAACGCTTTTGTCATTTTGGGTTAGACAAAACATAAGGATTCTCTCTCTCATAAGGCATACTTTTCTCTATTGTCTACTCAAGCTCCAATCTCTTAATAGAGGATAATTCGAATACGAAGAGCTAGAAGACCATCAACCTATCATCTTCTTGTAAGATGAGTTCAAGTAAGTGTTTCATGCTTTTAGTACTAATTATATATACTAGTAGTTCAAGGGACCTAAATGGATTGTTGGAGAAGATATCACCTCCATGTAAGATCCATCGTGGTATCAGATTCTACTACTATGTGTATATGGTTGAATGTCTTTATGATTTGATATTTCAATTATTTTATCAAATATATGATTTTTAAAGTTTGAGATTTTATTAATTATGCATAAGAATCATGATTAAAGTTAAGGTTTGCTTTATCATGATTTATTAAAGTTTATTATGCATGATTTTCGAATTTAAAATCTCAAGAATCCTTGATTTTATGTTAAAATGTTGTTTTCGCCAAAGGTTGAAGATAATGGCATTTTGGTAATTATTTAAAATGAATTTAATAAAAAAATAATTATTTGTGAGTGTTTGACATGTGTCATTTGGTGGAGACATATGTTGTGCATATGTAATAAGGTTGGCCACATGTTATCCAAATGTTATTTTGTATACATTTGTGGAGAGGTGCCATTTGGCTAAGATATTTATCCATGTAATTACATGCAAATAATTATATATTTATTTGTAGGATTTCATTTTGTTTTGTTGGGCCTAGTTTTTTAAATAAATCATCATCTTATTAAAGTGGACATTAAGTTTTAATTGAACGGATTTATTCTTTTATAAGGTTTAAACCGATGGACTTGTTTAATTAGAAGCTCAATCCAAGATTTAGAAATATAATCATATAAATAACAAGATTTTGGGTTTGATCCTTAGTTGTTTGAGTGTTCTCCCTACACTCTAACCATCTGTATTGTCTTATATTTCCAATTATATTACGGAAGTTTATGGTGACTATTTTTGGCTTTGAAATAATGACTAAAGTATGTGATTATAAAGCATTGTTTAATGTGGATTAAGGTATAATTACAGTAAAATTAAGGATTATTAATTGAATGTTTCCATTAATTTAAGTTAAAATTATCCCAGCATCCCGCTAAAGTGGGTTCTCTTGAGATAATTTTTAAATGAAATTGAATTAATTGGAGGTCATGAATTTTTTCTATGCGGATGACAATAAGCCCAAAAGACATTCGTCATTTGGTTGATAAAATTTAAGGGAGCAATACAAATAAATGATAATTCATTAGGTAGCCATGCGTATAGTAGTTAGCCCAAAGGATAACTATTGTGTGACATGTCTGATTATCATTTGTTTGTCATTGCATTGATCCATCTATTGCAAGTCATGACTAAGATATTTGAAGTGATGTTGCGCTGATGTCTTGTTAGCTCATCGCTCAGTGTGTTCAGGAAGGGGAAAAGTTGTCTAAGGAAAAGACAGAGAGTACTCATGTGGTAACCACCTCAATGGGAAAATCACCTAAGCTTAGGATGAGGAAAAAGGTTGCTGATTCAGGACCTTGGCCAAATCAAAAGAAACTGGCATCAGGTAATTCCAAAGATCACAAATGCTTTTTGCCATAAGAAATGTCACATGAAGAAGGCATGTGCCAAGTATCTTGCTTGGCGTGCCACTAAGGGTAAGACTTTCACTTTGGTTTGTTCTGAATTCAATTTAGTTTATGTACCTAAGGATACGTGGTGGGTTGATTCAGGTGCTACAACGCACATAAGTATGTCAATGCAGGGTTGCCTTCATTACCGGAAACCCAATGAAGCTGAAAAGCTGATTTAGGTGGGAGATGGTAAAGGGGTTAAAGTGGAAGCAATAGGAAGCTTTAGGATTTTGTTAAAGACCGACTGTTTTATAGTTTTGGAAGGGGTTTATGTTGTATTGTAATATCGGTATCCACTTTGGACAAGTCTGGATATTCTTGTACATTGAAAACCATAAGTCTACCCAGCCGTTCAGCTCATTTGGATATAATAGGCCGTGTTAATTTGGCTTTAACAAATAATCCTTATGTTTTAGAATCCACTGCTTCCTATCCTGAAAATTAGTATATTGGAAAAATTCGTACAAAACGAAAATTAATATACGAAAAATACGCAACAATATGGGATAAAAATTTAGGCCATATCTCTGAAAAGATAATTAAGCGTCTAGTCTCAGAAGGAATTCTGGATATCCTTGTTTTTTTGGATGTTGGCCAGTGTGTCAGTTGTATCAAGGGAAAGCAGAAAAATCAGAGAAGGAAAGATGCATATCGAGCTTCAGATGTCTTAGAGTTGATACATGCATATGTGTGTGTACCATTCCCTACGGCTTCATGGAATGAACACCGCTATTTTTTATCATTCATAGACGATTTCAGTCGATTTAGTTATCTCTACCTGTTGCACAAGAAGTCAGAGGTTCTGGATGTGTTCAAAGTGTTTAAAGTTGAAGTTGAACTTCAATTAGGTAAACACATTAAGGATGTCAAATCTGACCATGGTGGAGAATACTATGGTAGATATGATGATCAGGTGAACAACGTCCATCATCTTTTGCTTTATACCTAGAAGAGGAATCGTTCCGCAATACACCATGCCATGTACTCCAAGTATGAACGGTGTAGCGGAGAGGCGAAACCGTACACTAAAAAAAATGGTGAGAAGTATGATTCAGTTATCTACTCTCCCAAAGTCTCTCTGGGGTGAATAAATAAAGATAGCAACCTACATCCTAAACAGAGTACCAACTAAAGCAACAACCAAAACGCCTTTTGAGTTGTGGACTGGAAGACGTCCAAGCTTGAGGCATTTTCACGTATGGGGTTTTCCAGCGGAAGCGCGGCAGTATAATCCAAATGAGAAGAAAATGTATTCCAGAACGATTGGTTGTTACTTTGTTGGTTATTCAGAGAAATCGAGGGGGCATAAGTTTTATGATCCGGTAAGACGAACGCTATTTGAGACTGGAAGATCAAGTTTCTTTGAGGTTGTGTAACTTGGAGAACGGGACAAATAAAATAAGGATTCTTTCTTTTATGAGGAAGAGAATCAAAAGTCAGGATCCCAAAGTGAAATGTTTTTGATTCTATCGATTGCAATTATTGGGGATTTAACTGCAAATCAGGAGGTAAATCGGATTCTCATTCAGAACAAGTTATTGGGCCTCAATAACAGTTCCATCAAAAGTCTCAAGAGCCATAAGTGTCATTAAGAAGGTCCACAAGAGAGCGTAAGAGTGCAATATCGAATGATTTTGTAGTCTTTCTTTAAGAACATGAGGATGACCTTTGGATGATGGATGACCCTTTAAATGTCTGTCAAGCCATTCAAAGTGTCGACTCTGATGAGTGGACTGATGCCATGAAGGAAGAGTATCAATCTATGTTGGACAATGGCGTTTGGGATCTTGAACCATTACCAGAAGGTGCAAAACCGGTTAGCTGTAAATGGGTATTTAAAACTAAACATGATGCAAATGGTAGAGTGGAAAGATATAAGGCTTGCCTTTTCGCCAAAGGTTATACTCTGAAGAAAGGCATTGATTACCAAGAGACATTCACTCTTGTTTCAACGAAAGACTCATTTAGGGTAATAATGGCACTGGAAGCTCATTTGGACTTGGAGCCACACCAGATGGATGTAAAGACATCATTTCTCAATGGTGACATTGATGAATTCATTCACATGCAACAGCCGGAAAACTTTGGGGTTGAAGACCCGAAGAAGGTTGTATATAAACTAAAGAAATCCATCTATGTTTTAAAGCAAACGTCTCGTCAATGGTATCTCAAATTTCATCAGGTGATCACTTCATTCGGTTTCTAAGTGAATATAGAGGATTTTGTATACCATATGATCAGTGGGAGAAAATTCGTTATCTTGCTCTTGTATTTTGACGGCATTCTGATTGCCACAAACGATGTAGGCATGTTGCACGATACCAAGAAGTTTCTTTTAGAACAGTTTGAGATGAAATATCTTGGTGAAGCCTCTTTTGTATTGGAAATAAGAATACATCGAGACCGTTCTTGTGGTATATTAGTCCAACCCCCTCTTATCCCAACTCTCGTATGCGGACAGAGAAGTTCACTGTCGATCGACGGCCAAGGCCTGATGTCGATTGACGCTAATCAGACAAGAATTTCGTCCATTATGCTAATTAGACCAGCTCTCACATGCATCAAACAACCTAGCTCAATGGAATCAATTATGGCACAGAACTTACTCTCGTAGTTGTCCATGTCCTAATTTCAAGTTCCTAGTTAGCTACTCTAGAACTTAAGATTTAAACACAATTCCAAATATTGATATTACTTCATCCTAGCAATCCTATTTTGGGCCTCATTCATGAGTACCATTATGAACCCTAAATCTAACAGGTGAACTACTCAGACATAATCAAAGAAAACATGATGAACTTAATAATATAATAAATAGATAATAAATGGGGTTTCAATACAAATATATGAAAGAGTTCAAATATTCTCCCTTAAACTACTAAAAAGCTCAATACAAAAAAAAACTAAAAGCTGTAAAATAAAATGTGGTTTCTCTTTTATCCTAACATAAAACTGAGAACAAGATAAAGAGTAGAAAGTGTAGCCGTCAACAATGGTTTAGAAAACATAAATATAGGGTTTAAACTCGTTCAAGGGTGTACTGTAATTTGTGGTGGCTTTTGGTCTTAAGTAAGTCTTGAAATATACTTGTCCCAGGTTCTGGCATCACCGTCGATCGACACCAAGGGTGCACCATCGATCGACAATCCTTTATCTCCTCGAAAGCTTCCTCTCGCGTGGCAGATACATCACTCTTAGTAAAACTGGCATAAATTGCGATATAACCATCAGATGGACCTCAAACCGGTGGCATTGGAAAGATAACCTAACTCTCTATCTTGTGTCAAAATATCAGCTCAATCACACCTCGGGAACGTCTCCATCCATACTCTAAACATCTGACAAATTTTTGCAGTTATGCATCTCAAAAGGCTCCAGAATCACCAAAGCTCTCCAAAACGTACTTGAACCTGAAAAAACTCTAAAGCACATCCTATGCACACATAAAAGATTCCAAATAAGGCTTATAACATGGTCTAAAAGTGATAAATATTAGGACCTATCAAGCATATAGGTAAAAATTCCATGATAGCGGATCCGTTGATTAAAAGTGTTCCACTTAAGTCTTTAGGGAGCATGTTGCTCATATGGGTCTAGATGATATATCGTTTTAGTGGTAGTTGTTTGTACCTAATATTTTTTTTCTCACTTTTGGCTTAATGTATATTTGGTTCATGCATTAAGGTTACAACACTATTTGGTTCAGTGTTGAGGTATCACTATGTGTTGTTTGTTCATAAGGTTGATCTCGATTCGAAGGACCAGTTGGAAATAGGCACAATGATCACTTTTGCATGTAATTTCCATTCTATGCATCCATGTCTGGTTTAATTTCATTTTATTATGGTAATACTTGGATCATTGTGGGTCTAATTACGGTTTCAATAATTATATCTTATTGGTCTGGTATTAATCTGATAAATGGACGAGAATGTTTTATACCGGTTTTGATGACAATGGAGGGCTCATTAGGATTAGTCCATAAATCATGTTGGTCACTATTAGGTCCACAAGTGGGAGATGGGAACCATTGTAGGATTTATGGATTAAGGACTGTTATCTCGATTTGACCCAAATAATGAGTGAATCATATTTGGATTGGACCTTCGATATTGAATTGATGGACATGGGGTGTTATGCATAGAAACCAATTAGGATGTCATTTATATTCTATGATGGGCTGATTAAATGATAATGGTTCAAGACCGGTTAAGTTACGGTTTACTGGTTTTATTGTGGTCCCTAGCTCACGTATGTAGAAGGTATATATATTTGGTTTAATAAATTCCATAATGTGGGGGAAGTATATAAGAAAGAGAGATGAGAACATAAATTTTAAGGTTCTTACGAAGAAGGCTTTTGTCATTTTGGGCTAGACCAAACATAAGGACTATCTCTCACTCTCATAAGGAATACTTTTTCTTTATTCTCTACTCAAGCTCTCATCTCTTAGTAGAGGATAATTAGGATATGAAGAGCTAGAAGACCATCTACCTATTATCTTCTTGTAAGATGAGTTCAAGTAAGTGTTTCATGCTTTCTTAATTTTAGTGCTAATCATATACAGTAGTAGTTCAAGGGACCTAATAGATTGTTTGAAAAGATACCATCTCCATGTAAGATCCATCATTAAATGCACATTTTATGGTAAGACTTATGGAATCTATATATATATATATATATATATATATATATATATATATATATATATATATATATATATTGTTTTCTCCCTTCTAAGGATGCTACCTCATCAAATACTCTCACCAGCATTTGAAACATGTCCAACCATCTTACAACGTTGTGTTTCATTAACTTATTTCCGTGATATATGTGCGTTCATTGTGTGCTGTTATGGTTTGATAATGTCCTCAAGGACCCTGACTTTATTGTGAAACGGTAAGACCCTTCATCCGCACTGTTTTGCAATTTAGAGTTCATCACAATCTTCAATCTCCGTCATTAGTGAGGCTGAGATGCAGAGGTCGACGTGACGATTCCGTTCTTTGGAGTTTTGATCACGTCCTTTCGCCTTCTTTACCTCCATCGAAACGAAACAGTTTTCAGATCCATCGCATTAAACATTGTCTTAACTATTTTAGCCATGATCTATACTTTACATCTTCTAATTGGTGGTGTCTCTACGTGTATAAAAAAGTATGCTTTGATCCACTCCAAAACATCTTCTATATCTTTTTTAGTATACTTATTCTTTGTGGTTGCTACGAAAATTCTTTGTTGTTTCTACGAACTCGATTTAGCATGACTTTGTTAGGTTCTTTTGTGAGGAACTCAATCAATGAACCACTAATTATGTTCCTTTGTGAGGAAAGACTACAATAGCTGCAGTGATTTGTTGTCTCGGCTTAAGGTACCCCTACTTTGTTTATTGATGGTTGATGTGGCGATGGTTCAAATATATGAGAGCTTCGTCTTTTTAGATTATCATGTGTTGAGGATCGTTCAGCAGAGCTTAGTGCTGCCAAGTTTAGATTGAAATTTTTGTGATGTGTGGAATGGATGATGGTATTTGTTATGTTCTGTTTCAGGTTCTTCTGACAAAATTCATAAAGTTTGTCTCCATTGTTTGAGAATCCACCAAATGATGCTCAGGAGCTCACTCTTGCAATTATGTTTCTCTTATTGGTTCAAGTATGTGCAATTGAGATAGAAAAATTTGCTAATTTGGGTTAAAAAAAAAAGAGTGTCGTCCCTTTAAGCTTTTTTTTTTAAATATTGTCTTTGTACCCTTTTACTTTGAATATAATACATTTTTAGCCTCAGATTTTTTTTATACATATTTAGTTAATAACTAAATATTAAATTAAAAGAAAAACAATAAAGAAACACACAAATAACGTAATCCCTAAATCTGTTCCCCCCCCACCCCGATGGTTTCTCTTCTGTGACGGCTCCACCCCCATTGTTTCTCTTTCGTGACGGCTCGACCTCCATCTCCGGCGAATAGATCCAGCAAATTGTCCTTCTCTGCTCTCATCCTCGTGTGTGTGCTCCCTTGTCTTGAGCTCCATCTCCGGTGAGTAACTCCGGTGAGTAACTCCGGCAAGTCTTCCTTCTTTGCTTTCATCCTCTGTTGTTTCCCCCTTATTTGATTTACTTCAACATATTTCAATTTAGGTTTCATTTATATTATTCTATTTCACAGATATGTGTTGTTAAAGTTTGAGACTTTAGATTCATTATTTTGTTTTTCTCTCTTCACAAAGCTTCGATAGTTTTTGCTTTTGTTAGATTATATATTCTCAAGTTGTTGTTGATGTCATGAATGTTTTTTTTTCCAAATTTGTTTGACTTCTTGATACTCTCTATCTTGTCTATTACAAGTAAAAGAATAGATCAATCCTTGTTGGGTTTATGAGTTTTTCTATTGACTAGATTTATCAAGTTTCATCTGGTTGATTTTTTTGTGGGATTTGATACAAAGTCAAGTAGAATAGTTAGGAAAATAAACTTACATAAGACTGGTAGTGTAAATAATAATTGAAAATGTATTTATATATATAATTGTTTAGTGTCTATATTAGCAACACGAAATAGAGAAGAGTTTTTGTTTTTTTTTCTCATCTTAGAGCCATTATAAAATGTGTGTTCTGTTTTAAATTTTTTGTTTACATATGAAAATATAACTTCTATTTTTTGTTGGTTTCGAATTTGATTATGTAGGAATGGATTTAGCACTTCCAAAGCGTATTTTTGAACGTGGTCTCGAACCTCAAGTGGATAAGATCAATAACAGCTGCAAAACATCGTTACTCAAGCGCTTGCATAATCTATTTCCCACAGAGTATGCAGAAGTGAAGAGCGACCCACTTTTCATACACATTATGGCCATTTATGACAACAATATGGGATATTCAGCACGTTTGATACACAGCTTCATGTGCAAACAACTTTTCACAGCCAAGAAGCACGAGTTATGGTTTGAGTTTGCTGGCCAGCCTCTGAGGTTTTCACTTCAGGAGTTTCATGCAGTCACAGGTCTAAAATGCATCAAAGAGGCAAATTGTGAAGTGGGAAGATGACATGGGATTTTGGAGTAAATTGTTGAAAAGATGCGGGAAGATCAGTTTGAAGTCAATAAGCTTACAACACCTACAACATTGTCACAAGTGGAGCCATGTAGACAGAATCATGTTGATCTATTTATCTGTAATTGCTAGTGTGTTGATTGCAAAAGATGAGAAGGTTAACATTTCCCACAAGTACATTAAGCTGGTGATGAATATTGAGAATCTACGAATGTATCCATGGGGTATTGAGTCATTTGATGCTCTAGTGGAGTCAATCATCACGTCGAGGAAGAAACTGAAGAACAAGACGAGCTATGTGTTGGATGGATTTACATATGCCTTTCAGATATGGATCATGGAAGCTATTCCGGACTTTGGAGAAATGTTGGGTAAGAAAAAAAACCCAGAGTTTATTGGTCCTAGATGTGGAAACTGGGGTGGAGCTGCGAAGATATCCTACAAAGACATCATTCGGTTTGAACCTTTATTTGGGTCTCATGTAAGTTTTTAATTTCATGTGTGTTGAGTTCTGTGTTTTGTGGTCACCTGATTTATACCAACCGAGTTTTTATTTCTTCTAAGTTACTATCTGATTTTGGTTAATCTTCGTAATTATGTTTCTAAGTTATCAACAGCTGATTTATACTATGTTTGCTTATGTACCATGTTTCTATTATTTTTGCAGTGTACTTTGTATCCATGCATCTCTGCTTCTGGAGATCAAGAAGTGCTTATTGATGCGGCATTCGTGAGGGATGATGAACTGACTGATGAAAGAGTTGATTATATGCTTGATTTGATCACAAAACGCCATGAGTGGAGCACTTCCATGTGGGATTTCGACGAATCTCTAGTGAATTTTCTTGAAGATGGTGGTGATATTGATACTGAGCTGAGTGATGAGGATATTGCTGATAATGCTGATGCAGTGACCATTCCATCTGGTGGTGAGAGTTCAGTTACTGGTCCAAAACGAGTTAGATGTAAGACAGCTGACCACGGTGCAGAAACACGGAAGACGAAACTTTTGTGTAAAAGGGCAGCAGAAGCACAAGGAACTCTCAATGAAGGTATGAAGAGTTTTTTTGAAGGCTTGATTCGCACTTCATTCACTGCACTTGAAGAAAAGATGGAGAAGAAAATAAAGAGTGAGATTCAAGCTTCATTCTCTGCACTTGAAGAAAAGATGGAGAAGAAAATGGAGAGTGAGATTAAAGCTTCATTTTTTGCACTTGAAGAAAAGATGGAGAAGAAATTTGAGAGTGAGATTAAACTACTCAAATATGCGATGGATAAGGGCAACGGACAGCCTTCCGAAAGCAAAGAACCGGCGAGTTCTAAGGTAAAGGTTAGTAAAAAAAAGTAACTTGTAAATTCATGTTCGGTATTTGGAGATTGGAGTTGCTGTTTTTAGATTAAGTTTGTAATATAAGGTCTTGTTGTAGTTTTTAAAGTGTAATGTATTGATGGTTAAGTTGTTGTGTAATATAAAGTCATGTTGTAGGTTGATAAAATTGATAATAGATTGAAACAGCTAATTTTGTTGTAATATATAATTTGTATTAGTTGCTGCTTTTTATTAAGTTTGTAATATAAGATTATATAGGGTCGTTGTAATATAACTTGTTGTAGTTACTGTTTTTTATTAAGTTTATAATATAAGATCACATAAGGTCAGTGTAATAACCATGGTTTTCATTTAGCAGGATAAAATGGCTAATTTCAAGAATCTTCATGATGTTAAGGTTTCGCAAATGCCTGATATTGAGCTTGAATTGAATACTCAAAACTACATACGGAAAACAATGGACCAACTTTCTCAAAACACCAGCGTAAAATGTTTTGATCCTTCACAACTTTCAACAGAGGACGATCTTGATGAATGGTTGACTCCATCTACTTCATTGCGGACAGCCAAAACTGTGAGTCCTAAACCTCAGAAGGTTAACAAGAAGAAGAAGATACCATCTCTAGTCGATTCTGAAAAAGGACGTCTTGGAAAAGACGATCCTGACGCGCCGTTGATTTACTACTCATTTGAAGGGTGGGACAGATTGGAAAATTGGTCTATGTGTCCCAAGTAAGTTTTGCAATCATGTGTAACGTATTTTAATTTTTTTTATGTTACTTTACTAACTATTTATTTGAATATTTCAGAGATCTACAGATTGGGCCAAGTGTTTATACTTATGAATTAGCAAATCGGTTAATCAACCCGAAAGAGTGGCTAAATAATGCTGTAAGAACATTTATTTTGTCAATCAAATTTGCTTAGCTAAAGATTTCATTAGTATACTTATGATTTTAATTATTTTTTTTAGGAAATCGATGCTTGTATGTTTTTATTTCGGGAAGAAACGTCCTTGAGACGATGGCATGTCACAGATAATGTGGGGTTTATGAATTGCTCATTCAGCTCAGAGGTCTCTAATGCATACAAGCAACTATTGGCTGAGAAGAAGAAGTTCAAACTAAATGAGTTGCTCATATCCTATGGAAATGGAGAGCTTCCTTAGCATGGGAGAACTAACAAAAAGTGGGATGTTGACGTCCATCGTGTCTACGCTCTAGTTTTCGTCAACAAGAACCACTGGATATCCCTGTGCATCAAATTTGTACTGAGAATAGTTGAAGTTTTTGATTGTACAGGCTTAAAACAAAACAAAATTACAGACGCCTTCGCTACCATCATCCCTCACATCGTCAAAGTTGTTCAACCAGAAACAAGCAAGAAAGATTATACTGTTAATAAGTACTCAATTTCTTATGCACCTATGAAGCGTGGACATAATAAAGGTAATTATTCTTGTGGAGTGTACGCGATTAAACACATCCAAGCTCATGCCCTTGGCCTAGACCTAGCTCTCATAGATGATGGCTACATTAGATCTGCTCGAATTAAGATTGCAATTGATCTATTTGTAGCGGCAAATGATCCCTTGTTGATTGAGCGAATGTCTAAGTTGGAACCTCTTAAACATGCACCATCAGAGGTTGTAGATTTGAGTTAAAGTTATACTCTGTTTTTTCTGGTATTTTTAAGTTAATTTACTTTGGAGATTAGGTGTTGCTTATTTTGGATATTAGATATTGCATGTGAAATTCATATTTTATGGTTTATGTAATTTGATTAATTTGGTGGTTATGCAATTCTGGTGGAAGGGGATGAACTGTTGAGTCTTGCAACGACTTGAAGAACAGGGAATCACATGAGGATTTGGACAAGAATGACTTGATCCTCGTCTTCAATCTCTGTCTTGATTTGCCTTGTGGCTTTTGTGTCGTCGCGGGTGTTAACTCATCCGAGAAGTATGATAAGAAGACCGAGAAGAGACATTGGAAGACAACAAAAAAAAAAGAGACGATCAATCTTTTCTAGTTCAATCAAATTTTGCAAAAGACAGACTTGTTCTGTAAGAGAATTTTGTATTTCTTTGGACAAGAAGATTTTTATGTCTTATGTGAGTGTGATGATAATTGTTTGTTAAATAATAAAGTAAATAATCTTTTCTTATTTTCTTGGAATACCTATATTATATACATCATATATCAATTAAAAATGGCGAAAGAGAAGGACTACCAATACAAAATATATCTATACTTTAGTACTAGAGATCAGTCCAAAATATCATTTAAAGAGTGTGGTTATATCTTGTTTGATTGTTTCTAATGACACATGCACGATAGTGTCCAGGCGTGGTAACGACTTTAATCGGTTGGTTGCAATATTTATAAAATTACTAGGCGCTAATTAAGCGTTTTGTAGAGTATTAGTGACTAGGTAGATTATTCACGTCTAATCCATGCTTAGATGTTAACGAATTATTGATTTATTTTCTATATATTTTGTATATATATATATGATATTTTAATTTTTAGATTTAATTATAAAATAAATTATTAATATATAAAATAAAATAAATTAAAAAAATTTGTGAATTTTTACTAACATTATTATTTAATTTAATAAATTTATATTACTAACATCAATATATAATCTTGTTTCTGTGATTTTCATAATTTTGAAAACAAAACAAAATCTTCGTCTGAAACAGAAATACAAGTCTAAGAAACAACAACCAGATCGTAAGCTTTGGTGTCTGAGATAAAAACAAGTTTCATATAACAAAATAAAATGCGGGTTGCATAAATTTAAACAAAACAAGTCTTAGCATAACAAATGAAAATGAAACAAAAGTTGTCTAGATTGCTCTATCACATCTCGCTCTATTGTGGCCTTCAAAACCACATCGGCTGCATTTGTGTCTCTTGCCTTGTTGAGATCCTTGATTCGATCGCATCTTGTCTTCGATAGTTTCATGTCTTTTTTTTCTTCGTCTACCAGCAGACCTTCGCGTTTCGGGTGGAAAAACTTCAGTATCTTCAACAGCCAATGGGACATGCCAAGAATCTTCAGGAATGACTATTGGATTTATAGTTTCCTCATAGGCAGATCTCCATGTAGTAGTTTTATACAACTCATCGGTGAGTGAGTGTGGTTCCTTCCCAACAGAGAAACCTGCTTTAATAGCATGTCTACAAGGAATTTTTAACAAGCTATACTTCCCACATGAACAAGTTCTTCTCTCTAAATCAACAGTGCAGTCAATAGAGTCTCCTACCACATGAAATCGGGTGTCGCTGATTGGATAAACAATATATATTTTACCCTTTTCAATCCTTCTATCAATCTTCTTCTCCACTTTAGCAGTTAGAAGGTGTGTATGGTTTGAACTTAGGATTTTACGCTGATAAAACCATCGGGTTAACATCTCTGTGATGCTGTCTAACAAGGGAATAACTGGATATTCTCTAGGAGATCGTAATGCAGAATTTATCGACTCAGCAGGGTTTGTAGTTCTAATATCGTACCTAAAACCTTGAAATTGACAACGCGCCCATGTTCTCACATCTGCCTCAATCAAATAATTTCCGATGGCTGGACTGATTTTGCAAATATCAGAGAAAAGCTTCTGAAAATCTGGAACTCTATATGCTTTTGACGCCTTTGCAACTAATCCAACAAGGCCCTTTCCCTTGAAAAATGTGATCACGTTATTCAACAAATGGTGAATGCAAATACCGTGACTAGCTAAAGGATAAACTTTCGCTAGTGCTTTTGCTATTGAGCCATGTCTATCTGATACAAAGGCCAAACCAAGCTCGTCTGCAATAACAACCTGCAGTTGCCTAAGAAACCACTCCCATGAACGATCATTCTCTGAATCAACAACGCCAAATGCAATTGGATACAAATTAGAGTTCCCATCTAAAGTTATTGCTACAAGTAAAACTCCTTTGTATTTATTCTTCAAGAATGTCCCATCTACAACGATGACCTTACGAATGGCTTTATAGAACCCTCTTACTGACTGACCGAAAGAAATAAATAGAAATCTGAATTTTCCATCATTATCTATTTCATACTGACAATGCGTACCTGGATTTGCCTCTTTTAACATGTGCATGTATTTTGGGATTTTTCCATAACTCTTCTCTGGTATGCCTCTTACAACGTTGATGGCATACTCACGAGCATCCCATGCTAATGAATAAGAGATATCACACCCATGCTCTGTACGCATAGTCAATATGATATCTCTCGGTTTAGGCCCTTCATTGACACCCTCATACTTATGCATGATCAGATTTCCAATTGTATTTGCCGAGGCTGTCTTAGCTACTTTTTTTTTGCTTGATGGACAACAAGTATGATCAGCCACATACTTGTTGATTACAAAATATGAAGACCCCTCCAAACACACTGCACGCACACTCCAGTTACAAAGATTGTCTGCACATCGTATACACCAAAACGTTTTGTCAGATTTTACAACCTTGTAGTCGAAGTTGTTCGTCATTGCACATATTTCCATAGCAGCCTTAAGAACACTTTTGCTTCGAAAATATTGATCCTTTTTTAATGCATCCACCAGAGAAAACCGAACCATCTTTTTGTTACCTTCATATTTGTTTTCAGTCTTATCGACATCATCACCATCATCAACATTAACTTCATCTTCAGATATACCGTGTTTCATTTGATTCTTTGACTCAACCGGAGTCACATCATCTCCAGCGCTTGAATTACATGGCTGCTCATTCAGATTATTGTTGAGTTTATTCTTCTGAGTAGGTGTAAAAGTCACACACAACTGAACTGATTTTTTCTTCTTCGCATACGCAGCAAAATTTTTGACTTGGCGATCATTACAGAGAATAACAGGAGCCGCCGTCTTCATCATTTCAGCAGGCAAAAAGCTTAACACAACACTGTAATTTTTCTCACTGATTTCATAATCCTCCAAAACCATTGTCTTGAGTTCATTGAGAGTAGTATTTGGTTCCAATGTAATGAGTCTTCCACATTGTTTTGCATCGACAACAAAGCTCCATCCATTATTGGCTCCCAATATCCATTCACCACAGCTTACAAATACATGTATCATATTAACCGAGATGGTGATTACTGGAGAACCAGAGAAAATATTGATTTAGTGCAAATTTTCTCTTTGAAAAGGAGAAAACGTGAAACAAAGAAGAAGATGGCGTGGGAGGAAAGGTTTTTTTTGTTTACACGTTCACAAATCTAGAAAAATCTATAGACAAGATATCCTAACTGAATTTCCTAGATTTTAGGAATTTCATAACTGTTTTGGTAGAACTGTTTTCTACCAAGGTAGAACAAAAGGATATCGGCGGAATATGGTATTCTTCGTAGAGTAGAGCAAAAGAAGATTAGTAGATGACGCTAGAAAGTACTTTCAGAAACATGTAGAATAACAAAGAAAATGTAGAATGTATATTCTCGTTTTTTAAGAATTATATAGAAGTGGTAGTAATTGCTTTCTACCAGATAGTAGATCCATAGATAAGTCGTGTAATGTACATTATGCCGCATGTAGAAATAATCAAAATTGCAGAATATGTATTCTGGAAATCGTAGACTAACTTTTAAAAGTTTTTTAAAAGTTGTAGTTTTTTTCAAAAAAATATTTTTGAACCAATCATATTGTTAATAAAATCACTTTTTTATTTTTTTCCTATTTTAGCAAATTTAAAACATTTATTTTAATTTATTTATTTATTCAGTTAAGACTATTTTAGAGAAAAATAGGATAAAAAGAAGAAAAGTGTATTGGGACAACATATTTGATTTTTTGAAGTATTTTGGCAAATCTCCCATTGTTTGGGTTAAAAAAATATATCTTTTACCCTTTTCAATCCTTCTATCAATCTTCTTCTCCACTTTAGCAGTTAGAAGGTGTGTATGGTTTGAACTTAGGATTTTACGCTGATAAAACCATCGGGTTAACATCTCTGTGATGCTGTCTAACAAGGGAATAACTGGATATTCTCTAGGAGATCGTAATGCAGAATTTATCGACTCAGCAGGGTTTGTAGTTCTAATATCGTACCTAAAACCTTGAAATTGACAACGCGCCCATGTTCTCACATCTGCCTCAATCAAATAATTTCCGATGGCTGGACTGATTGTTTGAAGTATTGGGACAACATATTTGATTTTTTGAAGTATTTTGGCAAATCTCCCTTTATTTTATCTATGTGCTTCTGTTTTATGTCTTCATTTTATGTTTGAGATTTTTTTTCCTCTTAACACAAGTAATGTACTTGGACCTGAAGACAATGGTCCTGCCAAAAAAATGACACTCCCTCATTAGGAAAGCTCTCAACAGCCTCCCTGAGACAAGCGGTGCCATCCCTAATGCAGAAATTGATGCAAATTTTTTCTGGATATTCAAGTCAGAAGAACGCGACTTTCTTCAACATAAGGTCTTTCTAGCCCTTGGCATATGGAGAATGGTTGACCATAACCCTTTAGTTCTGCACCCATGGTTTGACCATCATTTGAGTGTCTATGATCACGTGTTCTTTAGTCATAGACCAAGTGACTTCTACCCGAGCTTCAGGTTTTGCTAGGAACCTTCTGGAAAAGGTGTTAATGTGTTATATTATGAGGTTTATTTGTCTGAAAGCAATGAAGAAAATGAAGCTATGATATTGAGAGTTCTAAGCTGCAAAACAGTTCTTAGCAAAGCTAAAGAAGGCTTTGGCTATTGAGGTCTATTTTGATAAGGCAAACATGTCTAACAATATCAGATACAAAGGACGAAGGCGAGGAGAACATGTTTGATTCTGCAGCTGTGTGCGCTTTTGATGGCAGCCATTAGTGGTAAAAGTTTAGTAGGCAGCATGAAAAATTATACAATTAACCGTCAATTAAATTATTATGATACAAATCAGAAAGATGTCTTCACATGTTGTGGCCTATATTAATAACAAACCAGTCACAGAATTGAAAAAATAATTATAGTATTGGTTCTATTGGATGACTACAAATTACATGATTATGTCAGAGCTCAAATATAAGATTACTTTGTTTTATTAAATGCTTGTTCATATTTAGAGTGAAAGCTATAAGCACAAGTTTGTGAAATATTTTTAGATGATTAGCATTTAGATGAGTATTAAACTCAATTATAATTTATTTTACAGTACACTGAAACAATTTTAGTGTCACTTTTTAGTATTACAGCAAATGCTACTTGAAAACATAGGTGGTGAATATTATAGAACTTTATCACGTTGTCGTAGTTTAAAAATTTTGATTTCGCCATTTTCTCATTCAAAATTGTACGGCTTCATGCCTTTTAATTATATTATATATGTTGTAGCACATCACAAAGTGATTAAATTACTGAAAAAAATAGAACTAAACTTTCAATTTTTTATTGTTTAAAATATCTTAATCTATTTTAGTTTTTATTTTTGCAAACAATTATTCAGTTATTTGTTATTCATCTGATATACCAAACATGTCAGACATGAAATTTTAATGCAATGACTTTTGGGTATATCTGTATTAGATTGTCTGATTCAAAATCTTTTTTTTTGGACAACGTCTGATTCAAAATTTTAAAACTATATTTATTAGAATTAGAGAAAAACATTTTACATTAAATAGAATAACAATGCATGTGTATATATATATATATATATATATATATATATATATATGTGTGTGTTTTTGTTTATTTCTACATGTTATCTAAAAGGTCTATTTACTTGATTATGCTATCAATCATATCTGAATGTAGAACTCTATTTTGTTTGTGTAAGTCATAAACATAATTGTAGTTATCAGTTTTTAATATTTGTTTCTTTAGTTTAGCAACATGACATATTCATTTTCTATTCAATTAGTGAAACAAAGCGGTAAACAAAATCAAAAGCGATACAATATCAGAACAGTTTAAATACCTTTATGTAGGAGAAACAAATTTTCTATTTTTTTTTAACAACCTGCCCCATGGGACTTACCTCTCACTGCAGCGCATCGACGCTAACCCATAAGTCTTGGCTCACAGGTAGGTCATTGGTGCGCTTGACGTTACTCGAACCCAAGACGTCACCCTTTAACAACACTCATACAAAGAAGCTATCACCAATTGATAATATTATGATAAATGATTAATGTAATATTTATGTTTCTTATATTGTATATTTACTTATTGTTATTTTTATATTGTATATTTACTTCTAAAAATATTTGGAAATAATAAACCTAAAAGTATACCTTTTTAGATAGATTTTTAAAGTCATTTTTTATTTTTTTGTATTGTATATTTACTTATTTTTTATTGTTTCTTATATTGTGTATTTACTTATTCTATTTTTCTTTATTTTATATCTATGGTAATATTACGATAGATGTTTAATGTAATATTCTATTTCTTATATTGTATATTTACTTATTATTTATTTTAATATAAATTTTCAAATATATGTTTAATTTTTTTCTATTTCTTATATTGTATATTTACTTATTATTTGTTATTTTGTATATTTACTTATTTTAGTATGATGATAAATATTTTATGTAATATTTCTATGGGTCGACGAGCTATTTCCCCACGAGAACTATCATATAACATCAAATATCCACCAAACTATGACCTAGTGTCAAATATCCACGATTTGAAAGTTATAAATTTATTTCTCCACGAATTAAAAATTTTGAATGTATTTCTCCCCGAACCGATACTTCAAAACTTAATTACCCATAGACCATGGTTTTAATTGGTTTATTATTAAGCAAATAGTTTAAACCTGCTAAACCAAACCAAAATTCATTTTAAACAACTTTATTAAAGAATATTGTTTTCTCTTCTTATTGAAATTTCAATATATATATATATATATATATATATATATATATATTTTTGAATTCAGAAAAGTTTTCCTAATTTTCTTTATATTTTTTCATTAAAAAAATAAATAAAAAATTACACCAAGATTTTATGTTTACAAAATTTAATAAAATTACAATGAACAAATAAGCTCATTAAATTTTTGTAGTTTTGAAATTTGAAACCAGAAATTAAATTTTAATAAATGTATATGTCAAAATATATGTTTTGTTGAATTTTTACATATATTTTTATCAAAATTTGATTTTTTTTCTTTTTTTTTTGATTTTTTTTCTTTCAAATTTCAAAAAAAGAAAAAAAAAATAACAAGCTTATCTGTTCATTGTGATTTTATTAAAATTTATAAAAATTAAATCTTGATGTAATTTTTTTAAAAAATTTCAGAAAACACATAAAAATATAAACCTCAAACTTTCTTGAAGTTAAAAAAATCTATATTTTGAAATTTCAACAAGAAGAAAAAAAATATTCTTTAATAGAAATTGTTCAAAATGAATTTTAGTTTGGTTTAAGCGGTTTAAACTATTTGTTTAATAATAAACTAATTAAAATCAGGTCTATGGGTAGTTAAGTTTCGAAGTATCGGTTCGGGGAGTAATACATTCGAAACTGTTAAATTATGCAGAAATAAGTTTATAACTTTCAAATTATGGAGATTAGACACTAGGTCATAGTTTGGTGGGGATCTGATGTTATATGATAGTTTTCGTGGGGAAATAGCTCGTCGACCCTATTTTTATTTATTATATTGTATATTTATTTATGCTAATATTGCGATATATATTTAGTGTAATATTTGTATTTCTCATATTGTATATTTACTTATTATTTATTTTACTATACATTTATTTTCCTAAACATTTTATTATTTACTTATTTTAATATTACGATAGATATTTGATGTAATATTTTTATTTCTTATATTGTCTATTTACTTATTTTAATATTAAAATAGATGTTTAATGTAATATTTTATTTCTTATATTTTATATTTACTTAGTATTTATTTTTCTTATATTATGTATTTAGTTATTATAATATTAAGCTAGATGTTTAATGTAGTATTTTTATTTTCCATATTTTATATTTACTTATTATTTATTTTACTATACATTTTATTTTAGTATACATTTTATTTATTTAATTATTTTAATATTACGATAGATGTTTGATGTAATATTGTTATTTCTTATTTGTATGTTTACTTATTTTAATATTACAATAGATGTTTAATATAATATTTTTATATCTTATATCATATATTTTACCGATTATTTATTTTCTTATGTTATATATTTAGTTATTATAATATTACGATAGATGTTCAATGTAATATTTGTATTTGTACTATTGTATATTTTCTTATTATTTATTTTACTATACATTTTTCAGAATGATGTGAAATTTAGTTTTTCCATTTAGAGAAATTGCTAAGAATAACACAAGTTAAGTATCGCTTTGCAAAAATATCTTTAGTCAAAAATATATTAACATTTGGGTTTACACTTTAATAATTATTGTTTTGGGTTTAGTGTCGAAAGGTGGGGTTGAGTTTCTAAATTTTTTATAAATATTTAGAAAAAAAATTAATCTATTTCCATCATAATTTAAAGGTATTTTTGAAAATTTTCATTCATTAAAGGTAAATTTTCAAAGTGGTATCAAACTTGTGGTAAAATTGCAATTTCCCCTTCCATTTATTATATTGTATTATTATTTATTTTTTATCTTTTTCTTATGCTCTATATTTACTTATTCTAAAAAAAATTTCTTTATATTTCTACTTCTTATATTGTATATTTAATAATTATTTATTTTCTTATATTGCATATTTTATTATTATTTAATTTTGTTTTTATTATATTAAATGATAATATTACGATAGATATTTAATGTAATATATCTATTTTCAATTTTATATTTACTTAGTGTTTATTTTAATATGATATTTTTTATTTCTTGTATTGTGTATTTATTTATTATTTTATTTTTTTATATTGTATACTTATTATTTGTTTTTTGTTTTTCTTATATCAAATGCTAATATCCCTATTAATGTTTTTAATGTAGTATTTCTATTTCTGAAATTATATATTTATTTATTATTTATTTTTTTATATTATATATTTATTTACAGTCTATTTTTTTTAATATCATGTGGCGTTTTTTTGAAAGAATTATTTTATGCTGATATGAACGCTCTATAGAGTTTTATAAGTTCTCTTTTGTTAGTATATATTTTATGAAAAGAAAAATGGAGGGAGTAATTTTATCTAAAAACAAAGTACAAACCAAGTTCACTTGCCTTTTTCATAAATCAGTCAACTGGTTGAATGAGACCAATCAAGGTCCTTTGTGGGAGACGTATTCTCCAATCTCCATCGTCTTCATCAACGAACTCTTCACGCCTTGACTTTAATATAAATATTGACTGACTAATTCTTTAAGGATCCGGCTTATGAATCCTCAAAAAGCACATATACATTCATTTATAAATGTATAGACATACAAAATAAAATCATATATATCCAAAATCAATGGCATAAAATCTTCCAAGAAGTTTAATTAATGCATTGAGCAAAGGTTACATCAGGGGAACTAATAACATTAAAATATCCAATTATATTTTATAACTTCTCCTTAGCTGTTCATAATAGTTGTGCTAACCAAACAAACCAACAATCTTCAAAGCCATCCAAGAGTCCGAATCCGCCTTCTCACGATAACATTTCCGTCCTGATCATCAAACAAATTAATAAATCATAAGTAGGAGATGTTCACAACTTAGTTCAAAAAGACCATGAAGCATGTAAGGTATCTTACCAAGTAGCTTCTTCAGTTGTCGGACCAGTAGGGTATCTGATTATCCTCTGCAGAATCACAGTTCTCGCCTTTGTCACATCACTACAATACTTATTCGCATGTTTCCCAAGTTCTTCTATGGTTTCAGTAAACACATCAAGCTTCTTCTTGATCTCATCTATCGCAAGTCTCACCTCTTTCTCCTCATTAACAGCAAACTCAGCATTCTTCAACAAAGACCCAATCTCTACTTCCACTTTACGCACAAGAACACTTATACTATCTATCTCTCTAACCGATACATAAGTCCCGGTTCTAATCGATGTAATGATCTCCTTCTGCCCTCTAACCACTTTCTCATACTTTGTCCAAAGAGAGTTGCACCATTTCCCAACAGACCCCATTGGAACAGCCAGTGCACCGGCTAAAGCTGCCACTACAGGCGGTGCAGCCACAGCGGCTGCAACCACAGAGAAGATAAGCACAGAGACAAACGCAGTCACAAACACCATGTTGGAAACTCTTCTCCATGTTTTGATGTTCTTAAGTTTCTTATCAAGCCTCCTCTTTAGCTTATGAAGCTCCTCAAGCATCATAACCTGATGTTTATGCACCAAGTCAAAAAGAGCAAAGAACTCTTTGGAAAACGGATCACCAGCTAATGTAAACCTCTTAAGCTCCTCAAGCGTCTTCTCATACTTTCTGTTATCGTTATTCCGATCCTCTTCCTCAAACTGCTTAACAGCAAACTGAATAATCACTTGGCTTCTCCTTGCGCGGTTAAGACAACTCTCCAGCTCAGAGCAGAAGTCCATAGTCTTTGCAGTGCCGTCGAAATACATATTCACAAGAGAGAACAAGTCTTGATTGCTCCATATGTCTTCTTTGTCCTGCAATATAACTTTGACCACGTCTTGGTTCATATCCAAAAGGCATTGTGTCACCTCTCGAAGCGAATCAAAGGAGAGAGATTTGATCTCTACGCCTGATGCTGCGAGCTTGTTGATGACTCGGTTAGTTCGTTGGTGAAGGGCTGAGTCAAAAGACTCGAGCTGTGGGTCTTCAGTACAAGCTCTTTCGTAAAAGGTCAAGTGTTCTGTGTAAGCTGAGTTGGATGGTTTTCCTCCCATCATTCTCTTCCTTTTCAAAATCTATCACTGTTTAAACTTGGGACCTAATCAGAGATTAAGAACCACAAATTAGAAACCAAACCTATGTTGTAAGAGACGGAGAGAAAGAGCTTCGACTACAAGTAACAGAGGCTAGAGAAACTGATACAAAATGAAGAAGATAGAAAAGAGTATTTGATTTATAGCTTAAAGCAACTAACTCTTAACCGAATCTTGCGGAGCAATCTAAACTCAGAACCGACATCGAAGAGAGAGAGAGAGATAAAGGTGAAAACTTTAAAGCAAGAGTACTAAAAAAAATTGCAGCAAATCAGTAAAAGAAAAGCGAAAGGAGATGTTCAAGATGCTTTACTTGGGAATTTTGGTAATGAAAGCAGATGAGTTTACTTTGAGTTTGTGGAAGAGAAGTAGTTTGTAAGCTTGAGGAAACTCGGAAGGAAAAGGGAGAGAAAATGCGGGAAAGTTTTGGGGTTTAATCTGAAGTGAAAAGGAGAGATCTGAGGAAGAAGACCTTTTCTCTCACGCGGTTTTAGACAGTGTGTGAGAAAGTCTTTGCACTACCTGCTTCTGATCAATGGCAAGGAAGAATCAAGAAAGTTTCAAAAAAAAAAAGGAATTACCAAGAAAGTACATAGAAGAGAGTTAAATAACTAAAAAAATTACTACTTTTTTCTTGTTATCAGAACAGATAATTAATCAGTGGTCGAGGCTTCAAAACTGAAGCCAACAACGCACATTGATCATTGCCCAGATTTTGGAATTGCGCTAGACGTCGGTTGAATCTAAGCGAGTTAACAAAAACATCAGAAATCAATCGGGCGAGTATTTGGGGACTTTTAGGGTATTAATCAAACTTAAACATAAATAGAATATATTTGTTACCAAAAGGATAAGCTTTAGCTGTTGTAGTAGTTTAGATGGAGACTTAATCAGTAACTAGGTGACCGGCCCGCACCCTGTGCGGGCATAAACATATTCAAATTATGGATTAAGTAGTGATCAGTTTTAGTAGTAACGGATTTTATATCATAAGACCACCGTCTTTTGGAGAAAGCATCAATCACAGGAAAATGTTGGTACTTGAATTTTACACGGATGAGATATAACAAAGAAACGTTTAGTATGAAGAGGTAGTCGTTCCAGTATGCATAATTGCAACGTCCGAAAATAATTTGTGTGTTTAAGAAGATATTTTATGAACGTCCCTAAATATTGTCGAAAAGTTTATGTATACATATTAAAAGAAAATATAATAAAACTGAAAGTATTGGTGATAAATTATATCAGGTATGAAGTACTTGATCAAGTATGAAGTACTTGCCTCGATAATGAAAACAACTTCCATTAGAAACCTGCAAAAAAATCTATTTTATTTTGTAAGGAAGTAGACGTGTTACATAATTTGAAATATTTATTTTTTTCTATTCTTTATTGAACAGAAAAAATATTAAAGTGACATACCATGATCGGAATAGTCGGAAAAATGATTGGCAATGAAATAAAGTATCGATCTTCATACTCATCACTAACCATCTGCCAAATTCCAAAAAAATAAATACTTGGAACAATTTTTATATTTTAAAAAAATTGTTAGAGGTAAAGTAGATAACAATTACGTACCCTGTCTAAGAAATATTCTGGAAAACTTGTTTGTAGACAACATTCAATGTTTTTGTCTCCGGCTTCCTTTCTTTACCAGTTATTAGAATTTTTAATCCAGATCTCGACTTAACTCTTGAAAGTGCAACGTATAGCTGACCATGAGAGAAAACTGGCCTAGGCAGAAACAAACCAACACTTTCTAGTGTTTGACCTTGACTTTTGTTGATAGTCATCGCGAAAGCCAATGTAACCGGAAACTGTCTTCGACGCATTCTGAAGGGAAACTTTGTGTCAGGTGGTGTTACAAACATTCTAGGAATCCAAACCTTGTCTCCAGCAATATTGTTTCCGGTTATAATTCTAGCTTCTATCACATGGGGAAGTAGCTGAGTAACAATTAGCCTAGTACCATTGCATAATCCATCTTCAACATCAATGTTACGGAGACACATAATAGGAGCACCAACCTTCAGCTTCAAATTATGTCTAGGCAGTCCAGCCACTTTAACACTGTTCAAAAACTCTGCAGGATATACAACATTTTCTTCTACGTCAATATCGGATGGGATAATACTGTCAGAGCTAAGGTAAACCTTCTCTTCACCTGAAAGCATATGTAAATCATTTTCTTTAGTGACATGTTAAAACTGACCGTCAAACATAAGAGTAAACACAAAAACATGTTACCTGGCAACTGCGAAAGCATGTAATCATTTATTTTATCCACTTCATCATTTGTGGGAGTGAGAATGGCTCGATGTCTATACAAATCCTTATCTCTTGAGGTTTGAAATGCTTGTCCATAAACCTCTTTTGCCATAGTCTCAATAGCATTTTCTCCACTGTTTTTTATCAGCAAATCAGAAGGGATGTCAATCTCAACTTGACCGTCGTTAGGCAAATTTATTTTTCCATCTCCAACATCCAAAATCCATTGTGAGAAAGATTGAAGCTCTTTTGCTGCATCATCAGTAAGACCAGCGAGCAATCTCATGTTTTTTGTTAGCTTCAAAACTTTGCAGTGCTCCCAAAGATATGACGAATTCAGAGCCGCCAAAACAGTCTCTGCTCTACCACCTCCAGGTATAACCGGTAAAATCTGTCTGAAGTCTCCACCGAAAACAACAACTTTACCTCCAAAAGGTTTGTCTTCAGAAGATCTTATAATATCACGCATAGAACGATCCAACGTCTCGAAACAGTGCCTACTCATCATAGGCGCCTCATCCCATACAATTAACTTTGCCGCTTTAACCAATTCCGCACGATCAGATCCTGGTTCCATTTTCTTGCAAGTACTGAACTCGTCTGCATCTATCGGAATACCAAATCTGGAATGTGCGGTTCTACCTCCTTCCAACAACAATGCAGCAATTCCACTGGATGCGTTATTTAGAACAATCATACGTCTAGATCGGATAGCCGATGAGAGTGCTCTGTATACGAAGGTTTTTCATGTGCCTCCATAACCATAAAGAAAGAAGATTCCACCGCTATCATTTAAAACTGCTTCCAGAATCTGGTTGTATACCCCTCTTTGCTCATCTGTTATCATCGCCATAAGTCTTTCATTTTCTTTTAGCTGATCTTCCACAACATATTTAAGCTCATCATCTATAAGGCGATTGCCGTTGTAAGAGCCAAAATCTTCTGGCTTTGGCATGAGGGGCCATTTGTTGAGGCTACAACCATTGCTGAGCAAATGATTTTCGATCTCAGTAAGAGCAATGTTTTTGATCTGCTCTATGGTCAAGTTCATATCTGCAAGTTTGATAAATTTGTTAAATAACAGAGCCACTTTTTAAAATAAACTCAGTTTAATAAGACAAAACGCTCACCAGGTCGTCCAGTTTCTCGCCGTTTCTTATAAAGAATATCGTCGGTAAGATACTCCCAAGTAGCTTCCCACACGACATGAGGCTGAGCTAAAGTTTTGGATACCAACATTATCGCAAAAAGCTTCCTGGCATACGTGGCAGAACTATTATCACTGCAATCTTTGATAGCTTCTATAAATTCCTTGTCATCGTCCATCAATCCCAACGCATAGCAAGCATCTTCGTATGAATCATATAAAACACCATCAACTGTTTTTATATCCTCGTATGATGTGGGCCCTCTTACAAAATTTAGCAATACTCTTAAGAAATAAAGCTCATCAAGTGATGGATGAATATGCGCAATCCTCCCTATCGCAAAGCCTCGTTTCCGTGGTACCCATTCTCTTGTACCTGATTTCCAAACAAATTTTGTTGGAAATTCGGCATATGTCAACTCTCTTGCCTCTGGGTATTTTTTGTTTGCTATGAACCATGCCAAAAACATGGATTGATTAACAGTTTTTTTGTTGAGAATATTCTCCTGATCCGGAAGATGAAATCCAAGTTTCTCAACAGAAGTAGTACGAAAATGTGTAAGAAAAGCTAGAATCCGCCAGGACGACTCGCATGCAGTAATATATCTAATTAAGAAATACGAAAACATATATTAGAAAAGATGATCGTATACCTTAAATAAAAATAAATATGATATAGATTTGTTAGATATTAGTAATTTGTAGATACTAAAATAAATATGATATAGATTTGTTAAAATATCTATTGCCCGCACAATTAAAATAAAAATAAATATGATATAGATTTGTTAGATATTAGTAATTTGTAGATACTAAAACGAATATCTTTAAATATAAAAATACCTGCAGTCGTAATATGTTTTGATTTCATCAATGACGCCATCTTCATCTTCTTTATCAATTGCTGCTGAAGCATAATCAGGTCCCTTATGGATGTATTTGAAAAGATACTTAACAGCTCGTGTTTGGACGCACCACTCGACATTCATATGGGCGCGATATCGAAGCATAAGCTCTCTATTGTATGGTACAACATATCCATTGTCTAATCTGATACCATTTTTCTCAACAAACCTACCATCAATACGACGCATGTATGATGGAAATCCATTTGCGTCAATGGATGTATTGATGTTGAGAGGTTTCGGAAACATCTTCGAACATTTGCCGTTAACCATACATACATTATCCTTCTTTGCTGCACCGCAAGGACCATGCATCATACAATCACCAACGATTTCATACAGCTCCGGATCTACAGTCTTATCTGGTATTTCAGCGGAAATAATCTTATCTATATCATCGGCTGTTGGAAACTTAGATCCTTTTTCCATGAAGACGAGAATATGAGCGTGTGGCATTCCTCTTTTCTGAAACTCAATCGTGTACATTACTGACAAAATGAAAAAGCCAGATTAATAAATTTTAACAAAAATAATATTATCTAAAGTAATTCTTACAAACAAAAAAAATGAGAACATGTGCAATTAGATTTACCTGCAGCAACAGGGCCAAACAAGGAGCCGCCCTTTTTTGTCAACCAGCCAATAAGATTATCGAGTTTCATTTTGAAAACTCTACACAATATTTCTGGTCTGTCTTCGGTGGTCAGGTTATATTTTTTGAGATACCTTGTAACTTCAGGCCATTTTGGATTGCACGTAAAAGTGATGAAAATGTCTGGAAATCCATGGTACTTGCACAGAGCCATGGCATCATAGTAGTGCTGCTTCATATACCTTTTTCCTCCGGTGAAAGTTGCTGGAATGAAAATTCGTCTTCCTTGCTCAGTCATCTTAGCTCCACCTCTTGCAGCTGCTTTCAGGATTGAATCGTAACTATCTGACCGGAGCTTTTTTTGATTCAGCCACAAGTAACGCAATCTACTGGATTCTATCATAGTGTAGGCGTCCACAAGGAACTGATGAAACAATCTTCCTGATCTCGTAATTGTAGGTGCTTCCCCCTTCCTCTCCAAAATACGAAATGCAAAGTATTCACGCATAGTTACATTCTTGCGTTTTCTCCCAGTACTGTCTTCAAAACCAATAGGAATATTTAATCGAAAGCCATCCTCTCCGTATGGAAACAATAGTGGATATTGCAGAGGCAAATACGCCGGATGTAATTCACTTATCCTTTGCAACTTTCCACTTGTACTCTCAAGAACAATATCTCGCGTATCCATATTTAAAACAAAATCTCCAGGTATCAAAGCAGCAACTTCATTTGCAGTCGGCAGATTATGAGTCCGTCCATCAGATTGTCGACTTTCAATCAACCTCATCCTATAACCTGTTGATCCTTCCACGTCAAACCTGTCTCTTGCAGACCTAAAAGCCTTAACATGAGGATTACACTGATCTAACATATTCTTCAGAAGAAGAACGAGTGGTTCTCTTAGTTTCTTAGCACTAACTCTGTCAGACCTGCAAAGTATATTATTTTTAAAATATAAGTTAACTACATGGTCGACCATAATGCAAAAATCATAAAATATAATCATAGTAAGTTGTAAAACTGAAGAAAATTACCCGGTACAAGCATCAAGTCTATTTTTGATCTCATTTAAAGTATCAATGATATACAGCTGGGAAAATTTTGGAGCTTCTCCAGGCTCGGGGACTATATCACCAATACGATGATAGTTCTCACCAGACATTCGAAAGACAAATGGTCCACGACCATTGTTAATAGAATGATCTATCTTCCCCCCCAAGAGATGTGAAAGAGAACATCATATTGTAAGCTCGTATGAACTCTCGATAATGTTTGCTTAACTCGTCTCCTTTGCATAACAAAGTCATTAACTCCATTGGAGGATTCGCGAGACGAGGAAGCACAACTTTACCATGTTTACAACACATTGTGAAGACAGGATTCTTTGCATTACGTCGTTTTCCAATTCTTTCACCATACCACATATATGCTTGACAGAACTTACAATTCCAAATTGGATCTCCGTCGTCGTAATAACCTGTGTAATAAAATTTATTCATCAAAATAAAAAACAAACTAATCTGTAGTTATTTATTTTACTTAAACAATGTCATTTTTTCAAGTCATCACCATTTTTTTGTATCCCGACGATAATAGTCGAAATAACTGTATGATTAGTCTGTTGTGGGATACTTTGTGGTAATGGGTTTATCAAAGACTCTCCAGCTGAATATCTACTGTAAGTCTGATTCTCGTCATCTGAATTTTCATTTTCAGACTCACTCTCCACAGCATATCGATTATTGTAAGCTGCATCAAAACGTGTATGATAGAGTCAAAACATATCATCCAGTCATATAATTTAGTGTCTATGTATAGATGGAAGGCAACATTTTACCTTCAGGATGATCCTGGACGATGAACCTTGGTGGAGGAATGAATTCATTTGTTTTGGTTTGTTGGAATGGACACTTATTAGCTGAAAAAGATTAATTTAAACATATAAACAAATGTCTGTACCAAAGAAATTCATAAAATAGATATAATATTAGTATTTACCTTTCGATAGTCATCATAAAATTACTATAAAACAGGGAAATAAAATACCTTCCGGAGTTGCATTTGCTACAAACATTGGTGGAAGACCAGAAGTTGATTGACCTCTGATGTCGAGACCTTGTGTTTTTGTTGAGATTTTTTTAAGTTTACTCGTACTTTTGAAACAATACCATAGAATATCTATACCGATTCATTGTTTAAAACTCGTTGTTACCTTTCTTTTGTCTTCGCTTTGAATTCACCGATGGTGGTGATCCAAGTGTCTTACGTTTCCTCAACGAAATGCTAGATTCTTGATTACCAATTGTAACAAAAAACACAATCATTTGATTATTATTCTACGATACTTGTGCTTAAAGAGTCCTTAATATGCAGTTATTAATTACCTGTTGCTAATCTCGATGGGTGCATGTTGGTTACGGAACCACTGCCATTTGCAAGAGTAGGTGAACTTTGAGTTGAAGTACAAGAACCTGGAGACGTAAGTAGAATGAAAAGAAAAATAAATAACATAATTTCGGAAAAGGTTCTATAAATTCATCTGTAAAATGCGTTGTAACTATCAATGGAAAAGAAACGTTTACTCAAAGATGGTACAACTGATGGCTTTGTTGGCTTGAAAATCCTTGTAACTGTGAAATGTAATGAAAATGAATTGGGCAGATCCGTGATTTTCTCAACAGATTAATAAAAATCAACGTGGAGAAAATCAAAGCGTTAGGAGACTAACCTCTATTTGAAGTAGTAAGGCATATTGTTCTTTTGTTATTCAGTATTTCCTTTCTCGCAGATCTCGCTTTATGTGGTATAGACTCTGATGGTCGTGGAATAACGGGTCGAAGTTCTTGATTCGTAACATTCTGAAAGGGCGCCCTAAAAGGGTTGATACTTGGTGCTGGCGAAACGTTTGTGATAGATGACTTTTGTGTTATATTCCCCGTAGGAGTATTCTCTTTGTCATTGGTACCTATGTTCACACAAGGAGCGGGCAAATACAAAAATTAACCAACTATCACTTCAAAATGATATGGAAAGAGAGTTGAAAGAAAATTCTCGTAGACAATTGTAAGCATTTATTAACTTTTTCTGTTTTCATCAGAATGATTAGGTATCATTCATTGTATTCAGTAGAACATACCCATTTTCTTTTTCTTCTCTTGTTTATTCCCAGTGTCTGTAGACACTGGATTACTTCTCTTCATGCGTCCAACTCTAAATCGATTGCTTCTGTTTTCAGTAAGAACAAAACACTACTTTCTAGATTTTGTCGGATAAAGTCACAAAAAAGGCTTGAATAAAAGTATATATTTTGAAATGAAATCGATGGAATAGAGTTCAAAAGACGACCTCTTCAATGCCAAACAATAGAGATCGATTCATGACCATTAGGTTATATAATCAAGAAAATATACGTACAATCATTTGTTGCCAAAAAAATTCCCTTATTAAATTCTGACCATATCTATTCCTTCAGCATGTGAATATGATATTTATTGGAAAACAGTTGACATTGATATTATAATTATATTATCTTCTTTTACATTGCACCTCTATTTATTATGTTTTTGTTTGTAAGTTTAACATCATACATATACCTTATTTTACCACCTTAGATATATAATTATATACTATATATTCGTGCTAGGTTATAAATTTGTGTGTTTCTTTTTGTAAATTTTACATATATAGAACAACCTTACTTTATCAAGTCCATTTTGCTATGATGTCGAAAGAAGCTGTTATTTGGTTGTTATACATAACCAAGCAAATACCATCTTATTATTCATTCTGATAAGTATAAAAACCAAAAGAGAGACAATGGAAAACATAATCAAATTTCCAAAAAAACAAATACAAATGATTGCTTAAACGCTTCCACTTTTACGTGCATAATGGACTTCAACTTTCTTCCACCGGTTTTGATTACCATCGCCACTTATAATACTCAGTCCTCTTCGGAATCATAATCATGAAATATCAGATTATGTGGCTGCATTAATAAGTTAATATTTGGTTAGAATATACACTGCGCATAAATAGTTTTGAGTTATATGTAAAAACAAATATATTACATGTGGATAAAAGTGTTGGATTATGTCTGCATCGTCAACAACATAATCAACAACATATGCTGAATTTTGTTCGTTTTGACCATAAGATCCGATAGTAATCATGAATAGAACTTCCCTCCCAAGTAAATCAGTTAGAGATTGAGGTAGAAAATGTGGATTTTCCTGTAAAAAATATTTAAAATTTACGATCTACGATATAGAAATAATATTGTCTTAAATCAGTCAAATAAAAAGTTAGGAAATACCTCAGCAGGATCTTGGACTAAATCAAACGCAGGTCTCCTAATTAGCTTCTCCGCAATATTGTTGAAAAGCAAAAACTTGGCTTCAACTTTTGATGCATCACTAACACGTACAACCAAGTAGTAACTAAAAAACCACATAATTTAATTAGTATATTAACTGATAATAATATGAAATTAGAAAAGTAGCAAGATTAATGTATATAAACGGCCATACCGGTGGATACCATGTTGAAAATCCTTTTCACATGTTTTGCAATTGTATAGAAGGTTTTGTTGAAGATTTTGCACGTTTTCCTCAAAACCATCTCCTTTTCTGACCATTTTTCTTGTGCAAATAATGCAGGCCGTGTAGAACCATGGTTTTTCCAAATCAATGGCTTCAATTTTAGCAAGAACCATACACTTTCCGGCCTATTTTAAACCATTTAAATGCCAATATATTTTTTAGTAATACCTTATTTTATAAAAAAAATTTATTTAACATGCAGAAAAGTATGGGTACAAACAAAAGAGGTTATAATAGTATTTACCGATTTCGCTTCAATAATTTGAGATATTGTTTTCTTGATGCTTGCCATTGCTTCAGGAATACTGTGTTATGACAAATAACTATATCAACCTTCATAATCAATTTGTATAAACATAATGATAGAGAAGATAGAGAGTGGTAATTTTAACCTCTTTGTGCTCGATATGATCTATAAAATTTCGATTATATAATAGGTTTATTTATAGAAGCATATGAGATCTAGGTTATGTAAATATATAGTTTGAGCAAAAAAATATTCGTATCTGTATTACTAAGGACATGAGCAATATGTTCACGTAAATGCTTATTAACTTTCTATAGAATTTATTTCTATATAAATATGTCTTGATAACCTTGTTCAAATGCTTTAATAAATTTCCTAATGTAAGAAATATCGGATCCATTGTTACCATATAATATTATGGTTGATTGTTTGGCATGATTGTTCAGAATATCGCATCCATTGTTACCATTAAATGATGAATATTCGTATCCGTATTACTAAGGACTTGAGTAATGTTCACGTAAATGCTCATTAACTTTTATTAGAATTTATTTGTAACTAAATATGTCTTGATAAACTTCTTCATATGCTTTAATTAATTTCCTAATGTAAGAAATATAGGATCCATTGTTACCATTTAATATTGTGGTAGCTGTTTTAATTTTCAAAATATGTTCATTCTAAGATGATGGAAATCCGATCTTGGTCGTGTTGATATTATACTTTTATGGTTTTTTTGCGCTAATACATATTGACATTAGTGATGTACGCATTGTTATACGCATTGTTATAGGAAAAAGATATTTTCCTTGCTGATGTATTTTTCTATAGTTTTACGGAAGAAATTAAACCGAATTACATATTGGTCAAGTAATGCAATTTTATCAAGAGGACCGCGTGCGTGGTACCAATAATGTTTAGCATATTAGAAAAACTGATATAAGACAAAACAATATCTATAATATAAAATTTAGATAAAGCTCAATTGTTCATAATAAATAAAAATAAATGTAATCAATAATTCGTTAAATACGATAAATTAGTAACAGACAAAGTAATAGCAATCTTCAAATCCCTAATTTTTGTGTCCATGTTTTAGCTTTTCGATCCCAAAGAAACTTACTTATAGAACAGCAATATGAAGACTTAAGATATACTCCTTGAGGTTTTTGTTTGTTAGTCTCCATCCAATCCATAAACTCGGATTTATCTTGATGATCATCGCGGATAGTGACTGAATGTTGGTCTATGTGTGTAAATTTCATCATATTGTGATATCCATGCCTCCAATTCATTTTAGACTCTGTATGATATTCAACTTTTTCGTAAACCTGTCACATATACATATTTACACAATACTTGGTTAGGAATTGACCAACAAATTAATTAAAAGAGAAGTACATTTGCCAAAGAAGTACATAATACCTGGTTAGGAATTGATAGACTATATTCGCCCGGCTGCATGTTAAGCCATGAAGTTTAGAACATCCACAGTTTCGCTAAATATTTTGGGTTTCTTGATTTATAGAGTACTACACAACACGTCATATACATTAGGGTTATGAGTTTTGAAGGCCGTCTTGATTATATTTGGGCATAAGTTTGTTTTTAGTTCGATTATTCAAATGGGCTGTGATTGTATTAATACACATAAAAGCCTAATAAGGGGCAAGGTTCGACTATTATTTTTAATGGGCTGTGATTGTATTTTTAAGACGTGAACAATTAAACTATCTAAGTCAATACCCAATTATGTCTAAATCGTAGAACTTTGCAAAAGGACGGTGCAATTATAACTGCTAATTAATAGTTCAGACTACTCTTCCAGGACATCGAAACTATAGTGATGTCCAAATAATTCTAGCAAGAATATTAATACGTTCACCGATTAAGTCTATGACTACTCTTCTTTTATTGTGTTATACGAATATAACAAATCCAAGGTTCTAAAAAATGTCTTTTCAATTGCCGCATAAAGACTCGTCTAATTAGAGTAGAACACAATATTTGTCTGACGTATATTTTCGAATCCTTGACAAATACGAATTATTAAAGAACCTTGAATGGAAAGTAAGTTATTATTCAAGTTCAATGCATAATAATTCGTATAGCTTTATGGAAGTGATACTCAAACATGCGTACATCTAAGATTATTATTTCCATACCTCTATAGAAGTGATACTCAAACAATATCTTACAATATTAAATAAGCGCCATAAATTATTTCATATTATATTTCTTTCAACTAATATGGTCTATCACAGAATCACATCAACTTTAAACTTCATAATTATAAAATAAATTGGTTTAATAGGTTCTATGACATTGAAGAATGTGATATGAACAAAACTATAAAACTTCTAAAGCCATGATAGAGACTAATCGAGAGTTGTAAAGATATGGTCTATCACCATATCACATCAAGTATCAACTTCATTATTATAAAATAACTTTTATTAATAGACTCTATAACCTAGAATAATGTGAAAAGAACTAAACTGTCAAACTACTATCCCTAACATTATACGTAAGGTTGTGTTTTTCTGCCAAAGTCATGATTACGAATCTAACGAATCTTATTCATGATCACTAAAAGAAACTAAGTCTAACGAATCTCTACCCAAATCTAACGAATCTAACGAATCTAACAAATACCACAACCAAAATATTAGATAAGCAAATATAGTTAATATAAGAGAAAACATTAAGTAGTTATAATTAATAGCCGAATAAGTTTTGTTCAAAGAAAACTGGTTTTTAAAACCAGTAAATAAGTTTGTACATACATAACCAAGACTTTAATCATACATCTGTGGCTCATCCAACTTGAACCAATCGATGTAAGGAACACGCACATCATTCGCCTTCGCTTCTGCAAGCTTGAGTTCTGACTCTAGCTTCTCCTTCTCTTCGCTCAATGCAGAAGAGTTGAAGAGTTCGTCAAGAAGTTCAAGTTTGCCTTCTAGGCGAGACACTTCAAGCTCTTCATGATGCTTCTTGATGAGAGCATCATGATGTTGCTTGAAGAGAAGAAGCTTTGCTCGGTAATGTGCCTTGGTCTCGATCTTCCCAATGTTGTATCCTTCCTTTGGAGATGAACCATAATCCTCAACAATTTTGGCCTTCAGTTTGAAGTCGTTTTTCATTGCCATGGTCTGTTTTTGGTCTGCATGTTAATACGCAATATTGTTATACCACGTTAATTAAGTTCGAACATGCACAATAATAATTTTATGATATCATCAAACTCTTTCAAAATTCTCAGAACCAATATGATACATAAACCGGATGAATTATAGGAATATGGATCGATCTACATAGATAAATATATTAACATACTTTAGAGAACATAATCTTGATTACATAAACATACTTTAGAGAACATGGATCGATCTACATGAATAAATATATTAAAAACTCTATAAAAATAAGAAG
>CAJHQQ010003578.1:0-41347 GCA_905132885.1 Moricandia moricandioides
AAACCAAGTATTCTCTGAATCCTGTTTGATCAAAGCTTGTCTAGTGTATTTCGGATTCTTCCTTACATTGCAAGCAAAAAAAACCGATAGTCTGAGAGCCATTCCGCAACTCTTAGAAGTATCAACTCAACCCATTGCTTATCACATCAACACAATCGTTGGAGAGCATTCAGGGACGTGATCCTCTCACCCAGGATCATATCACCTATGATCTTGATTAAACTTCAGGGTGATTCTACACTGATTTATGAGTCCAAATCAAGGTTCTTACATCTTGATTCATTATGGTTTGATTAGAATCAAGAATAAATTGCCAAATCTCCAAACAGAGCAAACTGGAATCACTTCGGGTAAAACTGCGATAACTTCTTCATCATAACTCCAATGATATTGATTCAACTTCAGGATGATTATACACTGATTTATGAGTCCAAATAAAGCTTCTTACATCTTGATTCTTTCTGGTTTGATTTGAATCAAGAAGAAATTGCCAAATCTCCAAACAGGGTAAACTGGAATCACTTCGGTTAAAAGTGGAATAATTTCTTCATCATAACTCCTATGATATTGATTCAAATTCAGGGTGATTATCCACTGATTTATGAGTCCAAATCAAGGTTCTTACATCTTGATTCATTATGGTTTGATTAGAATCAAGAAGAAATTGCCAACTCTCCAAACAGGGTAAATTGGAATCACTTCGGTTAAAAGTGGGATAACTTCTTCATCATAACTCCTATGATCTTGATTCAACTTCCGGGTGATTCGACACTGATTTATGGGAGTCCAAATAAAGCTTCTTACATCTTGATTTCATTCTGGTTTATTAGTATCAAGAAGAAATTGCCAAATTTCCCAACAGTGGTAAACTGGATTCACTTCGGTTAAAAAGTGGATAGACTTCTTCCTCATAACTCCTAATGATCTTGATTCAACTTCAGGGTGATTCTACACTGATTTATGAGTCCAAATCAAGCTTCTTACATCTTGATTCATTCTGTTTTGATTTGAATCAATAAAAAATTGCCAAATCCTCCAAACATGGTAAACTGGATTCACTTCAGCTAAAAGTGGGATAACTTCTTCATCATAACTCCGTATGATAATGTTTTCAAATTCAGGGTGATTATCAACTGATTTATTAGTCCAAATCAAGCTTCTTAAAGCGTTATTCATTCTGGTTTTATGAGTATCAAGAATAAATTGTCAAATCTCCAAACAGGGCAAACTGGAATCACTTCGGTTAAAAGTGGGATAAACGTTCTTCATCATAGACTCCTATGATATTGATTCAACTTCAGGGTGATTTACACTGATTTATGAGTACAAATCAAGCTTCTTACATCATGATTCATTCTGCTTTGATTTGAATCAAGAAGAAAATTGCCAAATCTCCAAAACATGTAAACTGGAATCACTTCAGTTAAAAGTGGAATAACTTCTTCATCATAAGTCTAATGATATTGATTCAACTTCAGGATGATATTCTGAACTGATTTATGAGTCCAAATCAAGCTTCTTACATCTTGATTCATTCTGGTTTGATTAGAATCAAGAAGAAATTCTCCAAATCTCCCAAACAAGGTAAATTGGAGTCACTTCGGTTAAAAGTGGAATAACTTCTTCATCATAAGTCCAATGATACTGATTCAACTTCAGGATGATTCTGCACTGATTTATGAGTATAAATCAAGTTTCTTACATCTTGATTCATTCTGGTTTGATTAGAATCAAGAAGAAATTGCCAAATCTCCAAACGAGGTAAATTGGAGTCACTTCAGTTAAAATTAGGATAACTTCTTCATCATAACTCCTATGATCTTGATTCAAATTCAGGGTGATTCTAAACGGATTTATTAGTCCAAATCAATCTTATTACATCGTGATTCATTCTGGGTTTATTAGTATCAAGAATAAATTACCAAATCTCCAAAGAGGGTAAACTGGATTCACTTCGGTTAAAACTGGAATAACATCTTCATCATAACTCCTATGATATTGATTCAACTTCAGAGTGATTATCCTCTGATTTATGAGTCCAAATAAAGCTTCTTACATCTTGATTCATTCTGTTTTGATTTGAATCAAGAAGAAATTTGCCAAATCTCCAAACATGGTAAAACTGGAATCACTTCGGTTAAAAGTGGAATAACTTCTTCATCATAAGTCCCAATGATATTGATTCAACTTCAGGATGATTCTGCACTGATTTAGGAGTCCAAATCAAGCTTCTTACATCTTGATTCATTCTATTTTGATTAGAATCAAGAAGAAATTGCCAAATCGCCAAACAAGGTAAATTGGAGTCACTTCGGTTAAAAGTGGGATAACTTCTTCATCATAACTCCTATGATCTTGATTCAACTTCAGGGTGATTCTAAACTTATTTATGAGTCCAAATCAAGATTCTTACATCAAGATTCGTTCTGGTTTTATTATTATCAAGAAGAAATTGCCAACTCTCCAAACAGGGCAAACTGGAATCACTTCGGTTAAAAGTGGGATAACTTCTTCATCATAACTCCTATGATCTTGATTCAACTTCAGGGTGATTCTACACTGATTTATGAGTCCAAATAAATCTTATTACATCGTGATTCATTCTGGTTTTATTAGTATCAAGAATAAATTGCCAAATCTCCAAACAGGGTAAACTGGATTCACTTCGGTTAAAAGTGGAATAACATCTTCATCATAACTCCTATGATATTGATTCAACTTCAGGGTGATTATCCTCTGATTTATGAGTCCAAATAAAGCTTCTTACATCTTGATTCATTCTGTTTTGATTTGAATCAAGAAGAAATTGTCAAATCTCCAAACAGGGTAAACTGGAATCACTTCGGTTAAAAGTGGAATAACTTCTTCATCATAAGTCCAGTGATATTGATTCAACTTCAGGATGATTCTGCACTGATTTAGGATTCCAAATCAAGCTTCTTACATCTTGATTCATTCTGGTTTGATTAGAATCAAGAAGAAATTGCGAAATCTCCAAATAGGGTAAACTGGAGTCACTTCGGTTAAAAGTGGGATAACTTCTTCATCATAACTCCTATGATCTTGATTCAACTTCAGGGTGATTCTAAACTTATTTATGAGTCCAAATCAAGCTTCTTACATCTTGATTCATTCTGGTTTTATTAGTATCAAGAAGAAATTGCCAACTCTCCAAACAGGGCAAACTGGAGTCACTTCGGTTAAAAGTGGGATAACTTCTTCATCATAACTCCTATGATCTTGATTCAACTTCACGGTGATTCTAAACTTATTTATGAGTCCAAATCAAGCTTCTTACATCGTGATTCGTTCTGGTTTTATTATTATCAAGAAGAAATTGTCAACTCTCCAAACAGTGCAAACTGGAATCACTTCGGTTAAAAGTGGGATAACTTCTTGATCATAACTCCTATGATCTTGATTAAACTTCAGCGTGATTCTAAACTGATTAATGAGTTCAAATCAAGCTTCTTATATCGTGATTTATTCTTGTTTTATTAGTATCAAGAATAAATTGTCATATCTCCAAATAGGGCAAACTGGAATCACTTCGGTTAAAAGTGCGATAACTTCTTCATCATAACTCCAATGATATTGATTCAACTTCAGGATGATTCTGCACTGATTTATGAGTAGAAATCAAGATTCTTACATCTTGATTCATTCTGGTTTGATTTGAATCAAGAAGAAATTGCCAAATCTCCAAACAGGATAAACTGGAATCACTTCAGTTAAAAGTGGAATAACTTCTTCATCATAATTCCTATGATCTTGATTCAACTTCAGGTTGATTCTACACTGATTTATGAGTCCAAATCAAGCTTCTTACATTGTGGTTCATTCTGGTTTTATTAGTATCAAGAAGAAATTGCCAAATCTCCAAACAGGGCAAACTGGAATCACTTCGGTTAATAGTGGGATAACTTCTTCATCATAACTCCTATGATCTTGATTCAACTTCAGGGTGATTCTACACTGATTAATGCGTCCAAATCAAGCTTCTTTCATCGTGATTCAATCTGGTTTTATTTGTATCAAGAATAAATTGCCAAATCTCCAAACAGGACAAACTGGAATCACTTCGGTTAAAAGTGGGATAACTTCTTCATCATAAGTCCAATGATATTGATTCAACTACAGGACGATTCTGCACTGATTTATGAGTCCAAATCAAGCTTCTTACATCGTGATTCATTCTGGTTTTATTATTATCAAGAAGAAATTGCCAACTCTCCAAACAGGGCAAACTGGAATCACTTCGGTTAAAAGTGGGATAACTTCTTCATCATAACTCCTATGATCTTGATTCAACTTCAGGGTGATTCTACACTGATTAATGAGTCCAAATCAAGCTTTTTACATCGTGATTATTCTGGTTTTATTAGTATCAAGAATAAATTGTCAAATCTCCAAACAGGGCAAACTGGAATCACTTCGGTTAAAAGTGGGATAACTTCTTCATCATACTCCTATGATATTGATTCAACTTCAGGGTGATTTACACTGATTTATGAGTACAAATCAAGCTTCTTACATCATGATTCATTCTGGTTTGATTTGAATCAAGAAGAAATTGCCAAATCTCCAAACAGGGTAAACTAGAATCACTTCGGCTAAAAGTGGAATAACTTCTTCATCATAAGTCCAATGATATTGATTCAACTTCATGATGATTCTGCACTGATTTATGAGTCCAAATCAAGCTTCTTACATCTTGATTCATTCTGGTTTGATTATAATCAAGAAGAAATTGCCAAATCTCCAAACAAGGTAAATTGGAGTCACTTCGGTTAAAAGTGGGATAACTTCTTCTTCATAACTCCTATGATCTTGATTCAACTTCCGGGTGATTCTAAACTTATTTATGAGTCCAAATCAAGCTTCTTACATCGTGATTCGTTGTGGTTTTATAATTATCAAGAAGAAATTGCCAACTCTCCAAACAGGGCAAACTGGAATCACTTCGGTTAAAAGTGGGATAACTTCTTCATCATAACTCCTATGATCTTGATTCAACTTCAGGGTGATTCTACACTGATTTATGAGGCCAAATCAATCTTATTACATCGTGATTCATTCTGGTTTTATTAGTATCAAGAATAAATTACCAAATCTCCAAACAGGGTAAACTGGAATCACTTCGGTTAAAACTGGAATAACATCTTCATCATAACTCCTATGATATTGATTCAACTTCAGGGTGATTATCCTCTGATTTATGAGTCCAAATAAAGCTTCTTACATCTTGATTCATTCTGTTTTGATTTCAATCAAGAAGAAATTGCCAAATCTCCAAACATGGTAAACTGGAATCACTTCGGTTAAAAGTGAAATAACTTCTTCATCATAAGTCCAATGATATTGATTCAACTTCAGGATGATTCTGCACTGATTTAGGAGTCCAAATCAAGCTTCTTACATCTTGATTCATTCTGTTTTGATTAGAATCAAGAAGAAATTGCCAAATCGCCAAACAAGGTAAATTGGAGTCACTTCGGTTAAAAGTGGGATAACTTCTTCATCATAACTCCTATGATCTTGATTCAACTTCAGGGTGATTCTAAACTTATTTATGAGTCCAAATCAAGCTTCTTACATCATGATTTGTTCTGGTTTTATTAGTATCAAGAAGAAATTGCCAACTCTCCAAGCAGGGCAAACTGGAATCACTTCGGTTTAAAGTGGGACATCATAATTCCTATGATCTTGATTCAACTTCAGGGTGATTCTACACTGATTTATGAGTCCAAATAAATCTTCTTACATCGTGATTCATTCGGTTTTTGTTAGTATCAAGAAGAAATTGCCAAATCTCCAAACAGCGCAAACTGGAATCACTTCGGTTAAAAGTGGGATAACTTCTTCATCATAACTCCTATGATCTTGATTCAACTTCAGGGTGATTCTACACTGATTTATGAGTCCAAATCAATCTTCTTACTTCGTGATTCGTTCTGTTTTATTAGTATCAAGAATAAATTGCCAAATCTCAAAACAGGGTAAACTGGAATCACTTCGGTTAAAAGTGGAATAACATCTTCATCATAATTCCTATGATATTGATTCAACTTCAGGGTGATTATCCACTGATTTATGAGTCCAAATAAAGCTTCTTACATCTTGATTCATTCTGTTTTGATTTGAATCAAGAAGAAATTGACAAATCTCCAAACAGGGTAAACTGGAATCACTTCGGTTAAAAGTGGAATAACTTCTTCATCATAAGTCCAATGATATTGATTCAAATTCAGGGTGATTATCCACTGATTTATGAGTCCAAATCAAGCTTCTTACATCTTGATTCATTATGGTTTAATTAGAATCAACAAGAAATTGCCAACTCTCCAAACATGTTAAACTGGAATAACTTTGGTTAAAAGTGGGATAACTTCTTCATCATAACTCCTATGATCTTGATTCAACTTCAGGTTGATTCTACACTGATTTATGAGGCCAAATAAATCTTATTACATCGTGATTCATTCTGGTTTTATTAGTATCAAGAATAAATTACCAAATCTCCAAACAGGGCAAACTGGAATCACTTCGGTTAAAAGTGCGATAACTTCTTCATCATAACTCCAATGATATTGATTCAACTTCAGGATGATTATGCACTGATTTATGAGTAGAAATCAAGCTTCATACATCTTGATTCATTATGGTTTGATTAGAATCAAGAAGAAATTGCCAACTCTCCAAACAGGGTAAACTGGAATAACTTTGGTTAAAAGTGGGATAACTTCTTCATCATAACTCCTATGATCTTGATTCAACTTCAGGGTGATTCTACACTGATTAATGAGTCCAAATCAAGCTTTTTACATCGTGATTCATTCTGGTTTTATTAGTATCAAGAATAAATTTCTAAATCTCCAAACAGGGTAAACTGGAATCACTTTGGTTAAAAGTGGGATAACTTCTTCATCATAAATCCTATGATATCGATTCAACTTCAGGGTGATTTACACTGATTTATGAGTACAAATCAAGCTTCTTACATCATGATTCATTCTGGTTTGATTTGAATCAAGAAGAAATTGCCAAATCTCCAAACATGGTAAACTGGAATCACTTCGGTTAAAAGTGGAATAACTTCTTCATCATAAGCTCAATGATATGGATTCAACTTCAGGATGATTCTGCACTGATTTATGAGTCCAAATCAAGCTTCTTACATCTTGATTCGTTCTGGTTTGATTAGAATCAAGAAGAAATTGCCAAATCTCCAAACAAGGTAAATTGGAGTCACTTCAGTTAAAAGTGGGATAACTTCTTCATCATAACTCCTATGATCTTGATTCAACTTCAGGGTGATTCTAAACTTATTTATGAGTCCAAATCAAGCTTCTTACATCGTGATTCGTTCTGGTTTTATTAGTATCAAGAAGAAATTGCCAACTCTCCAAACATGGTAAACTGGAATCACTTCGGTTAAAAGTGGGATAACTTCTTCATCATAACTCCTATGATCTTGATTAAACTTCATGGTGATTCTACACTTATTTATGAGTCCAAATCAATCTTATTACATCCTGATTCATTATGGTTTTATTAGTATCAAGAATAAATTGCCAAATCTCCAAACAGGGTAAACTGGAATCACTTCGGTTAAAAGTGGAATAACATCTTCATCATAACTCCTATGATATTGATTCAACTTCAGGGTGATTATCCTCTGATTTATGAGTCCAAATAAATCTTCTTACATCTTGATTCATTCTGTTTTGATTTGAATCAAGAAGAAATTGCCAAATCTCCAAACAGGATAAACTGGAATCACTTCGGTTAAAAGTGGATTAACTTCTTCATCATAAGTCCAATGATATTGTTTGAACTTCAGGATGATTCTGCACTGATTTAGGAGTCCAAATCAGGGCTTCTTACATCTTGATTCATTCTGTTTTGATTATAATCAAGAAGAAATTGCCAAATCGCCAAACAAGGTAAATTGGAGTCACTTCGGTTAAAAGTGGGATAACTTCTTCATCATAACTCCTATGATCTTGATTCAACTTCAGGGTGATTCTAAACTTATTTATGAGTCCAAATCAAGCTTCTTACATCGTGATTCATTCTGGTTTTATTAGTATCAAGAAGGCATTGCCAAATCTCCAAAAAGGGTAAACTGGATTCACTTCGGTTAAAAGTGGGATAACTTCTTCATCATAACTCCTATGACTTTGATTCAAATTCAGGGTGATTCTACACTGATTTATGAGTCCAAATAAATATTATTACATCGTGATTCATTATGTTTTGATTAGAATCAAGAAGAAATTGCGAACTCTCCAAACATGGTAAACTGGAATCACTTCGGTTTAAAGTGGGATAACTTCTTCGTCATAACTCATATGATCTTGATTCAAACTTCGGGGTGATTATCCTCTGATTTATGAGTCCAAATCAAGTTTCTTACATCTTGATTCATTATGGTTTGATTAAAATCAAGAAGAAATTGCCAACTCTCCAAACAGGGTAAACTGGAATCACTTCGGTTAAAAGTGGGATAACTTCTTCATCATAACTCCTATGATCTTGATTCAACTTCAGGGTGATTCTACAATGATTTATGAGTCCAAATAAAGCTTATTACATCTTGATTCATTCTGGTTTTATTAGTATCAAGAAGAAATTGCCAAATTTCCAAACAGGGTAAACTGGATTCACTTCGGTTAAAAGTGGGATAACTTCTTCATCATAACTCCTATGATCTTGATTCAACTTCAGGGTGATTCTACACTGATTTATGAGTCCAAATCAAGTTTCTTACATCTTGATTCATTCTGTTTTGATTTGAATCAAGAAGAAATTGCCAAATTTTCAAACATGGTAAACTGGATTCACTTCAGCTAAAAGTGGGATAACTTCTTCATCATAACTCCTATGATACTGTTTCAAATTCAGGGTGATCATCCACTGATTTATGAGTCCAAATCAAGCTTCTTAAATCGTGATTCATTCTGGTTTTATTAGTATCAAGAATAAATTGCCAAATCTCCAAATAGGGCAAACTGGAATCACTTCGGTTAAAAGTGGGATAACTTCTTCATCATAACTCCTATGATATTGATTCAACTTCAGGGTGATTTACACTGATTTATGAGTACAAATCAAGCTTCTTACATCATGATTCATTCTGCTTTAATTCGAATCAAGAAGAAATTGCCAAATCTCCAAACATGGTAAACTGGAATCACTTCAGTTAAAAGTGGAATAACTTCTTCATCATAAGTCTAATGATATTGATTCAACTTCAGGATGATTCTGAACTGATTTATGAGTCCAAATCAAGCTTCTTACATCTTTATTCATTCTGGATTGATTAGAATCAAGAAGAAATTTTCAAATCTCCAAACAAGGTAAATTGGAGTCACTTCGGTTAAAAGTGGAATAACTTCTTCAGCATAAGTCCAATGATATTGATTCAACTTCAGGATGATTCTGCACTGGTTTATGAGTATAAATCAAGCTTCTTACATCTTGATCCATTCTGGTTTGATGAGAATCAAGAAGAAATTGCCAAAATCTCCAAACGAGGTAAATTGGAGTCACTAAGGTTAAAAGTGAGATAACTTCTTCATCATAACTCCTATGATCTTGATTCAAACTCAGGGTGATTCTAAACGGATTTATTAGTCCAAATCAATCTTCTTACATCTTGATTCATTCTGATTTTATTTGTATCAAGAAGAAATTACTAAATCTCCATACAGGATAAACTGGAATCATTTCGGTTAAAAGTGGGATAACTACTTCATCATAACTCCTTTGATATTGATTCAACTTCAGGATGATTCTACACTGATTTATGAGTCCAAATCAAGCTTATTACATCTTGATTCATTCTGGTTTGATTGGAATCAAGAAGAAATTGTGAAATCTCCAAACAGGGTAAACTGGAATCACTTCGGTTAAAAGTGGAGTAACTTCTTCATCATAAGTCCAATGATATCGATTCAACTTCAGGATGATTCTGCACTGATTTATGAGTCCAAATCAAGCTTCTTACATCTTGATTCATTCTGGTTTGATTAGAATCAAGAAGAAATTGCCAAATCTCCAAACAAGGTAAATTGGAGTCACTTCGGTTAAAAGTGGGATAACTTTTTCATCATAACTCCTATGATCTTGATTCAACTTCAGGGTGATTCCATACTTATTTATGAGTCCAAATCAAGCTTCTTACATTGTGATTTGTTCTGGTTTTATTAGTATCAAGAAGAAATTGCCAACTCTCCAAACAGGGCAAACTGGAATCACTTCAGTTAAAAGTGGGATAACTTCTTCATTATAACTCCTATGATCTTGATTAAACTTCATGGTGATTCTACACTGATTTATGAGTCCAAATCAATCTTATTACATCGTGATTCATTATGGTTTTATTAGTATCAAGAATAAATTGTCAAATCTCCAAACAGGGTAAACTGGAATCACTTCGGTTAAAAGTGGAATAACATCTTCATCATAACTCCTATGATATTGATTCAACTTCAGGGTGATTATCCTCTGATTTATGAGTCCAAATAAATCTTCTTACATCTTGATTCATTCTGTATTAATTTGAATCAGGAAGAAATTGCCAAATCTCCAAACAGGGTAAACTAGAATCACTTCGGTTGAAAGTGAATAACTTCTTCATCATAAGTCCAATGATATTGTTTCAACTTCAGGATGATTCTGCACTTATTTAGGAGTCAAAATCAAGCTTCTTACATCTTGATTCATTCTGTTTTGATTATAATCAAGAAGAAATTGCCAAATCGCCAAACAAGGAAAATTGGAGTCACTCCGGTTAAAAGTGGGATAACTTCTTTATCATAACTCCTATGATCTTGATTCAACTTCAGGGTGATTCTAAAATTATTTATGATTCCAAATCAAGCTTCTTACATTGTGATTCGTTCTGGTTTTATTAGTATCAAGAAGACATTGCCAAATCTCGAAAAAGGGTAAACTAGATTCACTTCGGTTAAAAGTGGGATAACTTCTTCATCATAACTCCTATGACATTGATTCAAATTCAGGGTGATTCTACACTGATTTATGAGTCCAAATAAATCTTATTAAATCATGATTCATTATGGTTTGATTAGAATCAAGAAGAAATTGCCAACTCTCCAAACAGGGTAAACTGGAATCACTTCAGTTAAAAGTGGGATAATTTCTTCGTCATAACTCCTATGATCTTGATTCAACTTCGGGGTGATTATCCTCTGATTTATGAGTCCAACTCAAGGTTCTTACATCTTGATTCATTATGGTTTGATTAGAATCAAGAAGAAATTGCCAACTCTCCAAACAGGGTAAACTGGAATCACTTCGGTTAAAAGTGGGATAACTTCTTCATCATAACTCCTATGATCTTGATTCAACTTCAGGGTGATTCTACACTGATTTATGAGTCCAAATAAAGCTTCTTACATCTTGATTCATTCTGGTTTTATTAGTATCAAGAAGAAATTGCCAAATTTCCAAACAGGGTAAACTGGATTCACTTCGGTTAAAAGTAGGATAACTTCTTCATCATAACTCCTATTATCTTGATTCAACTTCAGGGTGATTCTACACTGATTTATGAGTCCAAATCAAGCTTCTTACATCTTGATTCATTCTGTTTTGATCTGAATCAAGAAGAAATTGCCAAATCTCCAAACATGGTAAACTGGATTCACTTCAGCTAAAAGTGGGATAACTTCTTCATCATAACTCCTATGATACTGTTTCAAATTCAGGGTGATTATCCACTGATTTATGAGTCCAAATCAAGCTTCTTAAATCGTGATTCATTCTGGTTTTATTAGTATCAAGAATAAATTGCCAAATCTCCAAACAGGGCAAACTGGAATCACTTCGGTTAAAAGTGGGATAACTTCTTCATCATAACTCCTATGATATTGATTCAACTTCAGGGTGATTTACACTGATTTATGAGTACAAATCAAGCTTCTTACATCATGATTCATTCTGCTTTGATTCGAATCAAGAAGAAATTGCCAAATCTCCAAACATGGTAAACTGGAATCACTTCAGTTAAAAGTGGAATAACTTCTTCATCATAAGTCTAATGATATTGATTCAACTTCAGGATGATTCTGAACTGATTTATGAGTCCAAATCAAGCTTCTTACATCTTGATTCATTCTGGTTTGATTAGAATCAAGAAGAAATTTCCAAATCTCCAAACAAGGTAAATTGGAGTCACTTCGGTTAAAAGTGGAATAACTTCTTCATCATAAGTCCAATGATATTGATTCAACTTCAGGATGATTCTGCACTGATTTATGAGTATAAATCAAGCTTCTTACATCTTGATTCATTCTGGTTTGATTAGAATCAAGAAGAAATTGCCAAATCTCCAAACGAGGTAAATTGGAGTCACTTCGGTTAAAAGTGGGATAACTTCTTCATCATAACTCCTATGATCTTGATTCAAATTCAGGGTGATTCTAAACGGATTTATTAGTCCAAATCAATCTTCTTACAACTTGATTCATTCTGATTTTATTTGTATCAAGAAGAAATTGCCAAATCTCCAAACATGATAAACTGGAATCACTTCGGTTAAAAGTGGGATAACTACTTCATCATAACTCCTTTGATATTGATTCAACTTCAGGATGATTCTACACTGATTTATGAGTCCAAATCAAGCTTATTACATCTTGATTCATTCTGGTTTGATTAGAATCAAGAAGAAATTGCCAAATCTCCAAACAGGGTAAACTGGAGTCACTTCGGTTAAAAGTGGAATAACTTCTTCATCATAAGTCTAATGATACCGATTCAACTTCAGGATGATTTTGCACTGATTTATGAGTCCAAATCAAGCTTCTTACATCTTGATTCATTCTGGTTTGATTAGAATCAAGAAGAAATTGCCAAATCTCCAAACAAGGTAAATTGGAGTCACTTCGGTTAAAAGTGGGATAACTTCTTCATCATAAATCCTATGATCTTGATTCAAGTTCAGGGTGATTCTAAACTTATTTATGAGTCCAAATCAAGCTTTTTACATCAAGATTCGTTCTGGTTATATTGTTAACAAGAAGAAATTGCCAACTCTCCAAACAGGGCAAACTGGAATCACTTCGGTTAAAAGTGGGATAACTTCTTCATCATAACTCCTATGATCTTGATTCAACTTCAGGGTGATTCTACACTGATTTATGAGTCCAAATCAATCTTATTACATCGTGATTCATTCTGGTTTTATTAGTATCAAGAATAAATTGCCAAATCTCCAAACAGGGTAAACTGGAATCACTTCGGTTAAAAGTGGAATAACATCTTCATCATAACTCCTATGATATTGATTCAACTTCAGGGTGATTATCCTCTGATTTATGAGTCCAAATAAAGCTTCTTACATCTTGATTCATTCTGTTTTGATTTCAATCAAGAAGAAATTGCCAAATCTCCAAACATGGTAAACTGGAATCACTTCGGTTAAAAGTGGAATAACTTCTTCATCATAAGTCCAATGATATTGATTCAACTTCAGGATGATTCTGCACTGATTTATGAGACAAAATCAAGCTTCTTACATCTTGATTCATTCTGGTTTGATTAGAATCAAGAAGAAATTTCCAAATCTCCAAACAAGGTAAATTGGAGTCACTTCGGTTAAAAGTGGAATAACTTCTTCATCATAAGTCCAATGATATTGATTCAAATTCAGGATGATTCTGCACTGATTTATGAGTATAAATCAAGCTTCTTGCATCTTGATTCATTCTGGTTTGATGAGAATCAAGAAGAAATTGCCAAATCTCCAAACGAGGTAAATTGGAGTCACTTCGGTTAAAAGTGGGATAACTTCTTCATCATAACTCCTATGATCTTGATTCAAATTCAGGGTGATTCTAAACTGATTTATTAGTCCAAATCAATCTTCTTACAACTTGATTCATTCTGATTTTATTTGTATCAAGAAGAAATTGCCAAATCTCCAAACAGGATAAACTGGAATCACTTCGGTTAAAAGTGGGATAACTACTTCATCATAACTCCTTTGATATTGATTCAACTTCAGGATGATTCTACACTGATTTATGAGTCCAAATCAAGCTTATTACATATTGATTCATTCTGGTTTGATTTGAATCAAGAAGAAATTGCCAAATCTCCAAACAGGGTAAACTGGAGTCACTTCGGTTAAAAGTGGAATAACTTCTTCATCATAAGTCTAATGATACCGATTCAACTTCAGGATGATTTTGCACTGATTTATGAGTCCAAATCAAGCTTCTTACATCTTGATTCATTCTGGTTTGATTAGAATCAAGAAGAAATTGCCAAATCTCCAAACAAGGTAAATTGGAGTCACTTCGGTTAAAAGTGGGATAACTTCTTCATCATAAATCCTATGATCTTGATTCAAGTTCAGGGTGATTCTAAACTTATTTATGAGTCCAAATCAAGCTTTTTACATCAAGATTCGTTCTGGTTATATTGTTAACAAGAAGAAATTGCCAACTCTCCAAACAGGGCAAACTGGAATCACTTCGGTTAAAAGTGGGATAACTTCTTCATCATAACTCCTATGATCTTGATTCAACTTCAGGGTGATTCTGCACTGATTTATGAGTCCAAATCAATCTTATTACATCTTGATTCATTCTGGTTTTATTAGTATCAAGAATAAATTGCCAAATCTCCAAACAGGGTAAACTGGAATCACTTCGGTTAAAAGTGGAATAACATCTTCATCATAACTCCTATGATATTGATTCAACTTCAGGGTGATTATCCTCTGATTTATGAGTCCAAATAAAGCTTCTTACATCTTGATTCATTCTGTTTTGATTTGAATCAAGAAGAAATTGTCAAATCTCCAAACAGGGTAAACTGGAATCACTTCGGTTAAAAGTGGAATAACTTCTTCATCATAAGTCCAGTGATATTGATTCAACTTCAGGATGATTCTGCACTGATTTAGGATTCCAAATCAAGCTTCTTACATCTTGATTCATTCTGGTTTGATTAGAATCAAGAAGAAATTGCGAAATCTCCAAATAGGGTAAACTGGAGTCACTTCGGTTAAAAGTGGGATAACTTCTTCATCATAACTCCTATGATCTTGATTCAACTTCAGGGTGATTCTAAACTTATTTATGAGTCCAAATCAAGCTTCTTACATCTTGATTCGTTCTGGTTTTATTAGTATCAAGAAGAAATTGCCAACTCTCCAAACAGGGCAAACTGGAGTCACTTCGGTTAAAAGTGGGATAACTTCTTCATCATAACTCCTATGATCTTGATTCAACTTCACGGTGATTCTAAACTTATTTATGAGTCCAAATCAAGCTTCTTACATCGTGATTCGTTCTGGTTTTATTATTATCAAGAAGAAATTGCCAACTCTCCAAACAGGGCAAACTGGAATCACTTCGGTTAAAAGTGGGATAACTTCTTGATCATAACTCCTATGATCTTGATTAAACTTCAGCGTGATTCTAAACTGATTAATGAGTTCAAATCAAGCTTCTTATATCGTGATTTATTCTTGTTTTATTAGTATCAAGAATAAATTGTCATATCTCCAAATAGGGCAAACTGGAATCACTTCGGTTAAAAGTGCGATAACTTCTTCATCATAACTCCAATGATATTGATTCAACTTCAGGATGATTCTGCACTGATTTATGAGTAGAAATCAAGATTCTTACATCTTGATTCATTCTGGTTTGATTTGAATCAAGAAGAAATTGCCAAATCTCCAAACAGGGTAAACTGGAATCACTTCGGTTAAAAGTGGGATAACTTCTTCATCATAACTCCTATGACATTGATTCAAATTCAGGGTGATTCTAAACTGATTTATGAGTCCAAATAAATCTTATTACATCGTGATTCATTATGGTTTGATTAGAATCAAGAAGAAATTGCTAACTCTCCAAATATGGTAAACTGGAATCACTTCGGTTAAAAGTGGGATAACTTCTTCGTCATAACTCATATGATCCTGATTCAACTTCGGGGTGATTATCCTCTGATTTATGAGTCCAAATCAAGTTTCTTACATCTTGATTCATTATGGTTTGATTAAAATCAAGAAGAAATTGCCAACTCTCCAAAAAGGGTAAACTGGAATCACTTCGGTTAAAAGTGGGATAACTTCTTCATCATAACTCCTATGATCTTGATTCAACTTCAGGGTGATTCTACAATGATTTATGAGTCCAAATAAAGCTTATTACATCTTGATTCATTCTGGTTTTATTAGTATCAAGAAGAAATTGCCAAATTTCCAAACAGGGTAAACTGGATTCACTTCGGTTAAAAGTGGGATAACTTCTTCATCATAACTCCTATGATCTTGATTCAACTTCAGGGTGATTCTACACTGATTTATGAGTCCAAATCAAGATTCTTACATCTTGATTCATTCTGTTTTGATTTGAATCAAGAAGAAATTGCCAAATCTCCAAACATGGTAAACTGGATTCACTTCAGCTAAAAGTGGGATAACTTCTTCATCATAACTCCTATGATACTGTTTCAAATTCAGGGTGATTATCCACTGATTTATGAGTCCAAATCAAGCTTCTTAAATCTTGATTCATTCTGGTTTTATTAGTATCAAGAATAAATTGCCAAATCTCCAAACAGTGCAAACTGGAATCACTTCGGTTAAAAGTGGGATAACTTCTTCATCATAACTCCTATGATATTGGTTCAACTTCCGGATGATTTACACTGATTTATGAGTACAAATCAAGCTTCTTACATCATGATTCATTCTGCTTTAATTCGAATCAAGAAGAAATTGGCAAATCTCTAAACATGGTAAACTGGAATCACTTCAGTTAAAAGTGGAATAACTTCTTCATCATAAGTCTAATGATATTGATTCAACTTCAGGATGATTCTGAACTGATTTATGAGTCCAAATCAAGCTTCTTACATCTTGATTCATTCTGGTTTGATTAGAATCAAGAAGAAATTTCCAAATCTCCAAACAAGGTAAATTGGAGTCACTTCGGTTAAAAGTGGAATAACTTCTTCATCATAAGTCCAATGATATTGATTCAACTTCAGGATGATTCTGCACTGATTTATGAGTATAAATCAAGCTTCTTACATCTTGATTCATTCTGGTTTGATGAGAATCAAGAAGAAATTACCAAATCTCCAAACGAGGTAAATTGGAGTCACTAAGGTTAAAAGTGGGATAACTTCTTCATCATAACTCCTATGATCTTGATTCAAACTCAGGGTGATTTTAAACGGATTTATTAGTCCAAATCAATCTTCTTACATCTTGATTCATTCTGATTTTATTTGTATCAAGAAGAAATTACCAAATCTCCATACAGGATAAACTGGAATCACTTCGGTTAAAAGTGGGATAACTACTTCATCATAACTCCTTCGATATTAATTCAACTTCAGGATGATTCTACACTGATTTATGAGTCCAAATCAAGATTATTACATCTTGATTCATTCTGGTTTGATTAGAATCAAGAAGAAATTGTGAAATCTCCAAACAGGGTAAACTGGAATCACTTCGGTTAAAAGTGGAATAACTTCTTCATCATAAGTCCAATGATATCGATTCAACTTCAGGATGATTCTGCACTGATTTATGAGTCCAAATCAAGCTTCTTACATCTTGATTCATTCTGGTTTGATTAGAATCAAGAAGAAATTCCCAAATCTCCAAACAATGTAAATTGGAGTCACTTCGGTTAAAAGTGGGATAACTTTTTCATCATAACTCCTATGATCTTGATTCAACTTCAGGGTGATTCTAAACTTATTTATGAGTCCAAATCAAGCTTCTTACATCGTGATTTGTTCTGGTTTTATTAGTATCAAGAAGAAATTGCCAACTCTCCAAACAGGGCAAACTAGAATCACTTCGGTTAAAAGTGGGATAACTTCTTCATCATAACTCCTATGATCTTGATTCAACTTCATGGTGATTCTACACTTATTTATGAGTCCAAATCAATCTTATTACATCGTGATTCATTCTGGTTTTATTAGTATCAAGAATAAATTGCCAAATCTCCAAACAGGGTAAACTGGAATCACTTCGGTTAAAAGTGGAATAACATCTTCATCATAACTCCTATGATATTGATTCAACTTCAGGGTGATTATCCTCTGATTTATGAGTCCAAATAAATCTTCTTACATCTTGATTCATTCTGTTTTGATTTGAATCAAGAAGAAATTGCCAAATCTCCAAACAGGGTAAACTGGAATAACTTCGGTTGAAAGTGGAATAACTTCTTCATCATAAGTCCAATGATATTGTTTCAACTTCAGGATGATTCTGCACTGATTTAGGAGTCGAAATCAAGCTTCTTACATCTTTATTCATTCTGTTTTGATTATAATCAAGAAGAAATTGCCAAATCGCCAAACAAGGAAAATTGGAGTCACTCCGGTTAAAAGTGGGATAACTTCTTTATCATAACTCCTATGATCTTGATTCAACTTCATGGTGATTCTAAACTTATTTATGATTCCAAATCAAGCTTCTTACATCGTGATTCGTTCTGGTTTTATTAGTATCAAGAAGACATTGCCAAATCTCCAAAAAGGGTAAACTGGATTCACTTCGGTTAAAAGTGGGATAACTTCTTCATCAAAACTCCTATGACATTGATTCAAATTCAGGGTGATTCTACACTGATTTATGAGTCCAAATAAATCTTATTAAATCGTGATTCATTATGGTTTGATTAGAATCAAGAAGAAATTGCCAACTCTCCAAACAGGGTAAACTGGAATCACTTCGGTTAAAAGTGGGATAATTTCTTCGTCATAACTCCTATGATCTTGATTCAACTTCGGGGTGATTATCCTCTGATTTATGAGTCCGAATCAAGTTTCTTACATCTTGATTCATTATGGTTTGATTAGAATCAAGAAGAAATTGCCAACTCTCCAAACAGGATAAACTAGAATCACTTCGGTTAAAAGTGGGATAACTTCTTCATCATAACTCCTATGATCTTGATTCAACTTCATGGTGATTCTACAATGATTTATGAGTCCAAATCAAGCTTCTTACATCTTGATTCATTCTGGTTTTATTAGTATCAAGAAGAAATTGCCAAATTTCCAAACAGGGTAAACTGGATTCACTTCGGTTAAAAGTGGGATAACTTCTTCATCATAACTCCTATGATCTTGATTCAACTTCAGGGTGATTCTACACTGATTTATGAGTCCAAATCAAGCTTCTTACATCTTGATTCATTCTGTTTTGATTTGAATCAAGAAGAAATTGCTAAATCTCCAAACATGGTAAACTGGATTCACTTCAGCTAAAAGTGGGATAACTTCTTCATCATAACTCCTATGATACTGTTTCAAATTCAGGTTGATTATCCACTGATATATGAGTCCAAATCAAGCTTCTTTAATCGTGATTCATTCTGGCTTTATTAGTATCAAGAATAAATTGCCAAATCTCCAAACAGGGCAAACTGGAATCACTTCGGTTAAAAGTGGGATAACTTCTTCATCATAACTCCTATGATATTGATTCAACTTCAGGGTGATTTACATTGATTTATGAGTACAAATCAAGCTTCTTACATCATGATTTATTCTGCTTTGATTCGAATCAAGAAGAAATTTCCAAATCTTCAAACATGGTAAACTGGAATCACTTTAGTTAAAAGTGGAATAACTTCTTCATCATAAGTCTAATGATATTGATTCAACTTCAGGATGATTTTGAACTGATTTATGAGTCCTAATCAAGCTTCTTACATCTTGATTCATTCTGGTTTGATTAGAATCAAGAAGAAATTTCCAAATCTCCAAACAAGGTAAATTGGAGTCACTTCGGTTAAAAGTGGAATAACTTCTTCATCATAAGTCCAATGATATTGATTCAACTTCAGGATGATTCTGCACTGATTTATGAGTATAAATCAAGCTTCTTACATCTTGATTCATTCTGGTTTGATGAGAATCAAGAAGAAATTGCCAAATCTCCAAACGAGGTAAATTGGAGTCACTTCGGTTAAAAGTGGGATAACTTCTTCATCATAACTCCTATGATCTTGATTCAAATTCAGGGTGATTCTAAACGGATTTATTAGTCCAAATCAATCTTCTTACATCTTGATTCATTCTGATTTTATTTGTATCAAGAAGAAATTGCCAAATCTCCAAACAGGATAAACTGGAATCACTTCGGTTAAAAGTGGGATAACAACTTCTTCATAACTCCTTTGATATTGATTCAACTTCAGGATGATTCTACACTGATTTATGAGTCCAAATCAATCTTATTACATCTTGACTCATTCTGGTTTGATTAGAATCAAGAAGAAATTGCAAAATCTCCAAACAGGGTAAACTGGAATCACTTCGGTTAAAAGTGGAATAACTTCTTCATCATAAGTCCAATGATATCGATTCAACTTCAGGATGATTTTGCACTGATTTATGAGTCCAAATCAAGCTTCTTACATCTTGATTCATTCTGGTTTGATTAGAATCAAGAAGAAATTCTCAAATCTCCAAACAAGGTAAATTGGAGTCACTTCGGTTAAAAGTGGGATAACTTCTTCATCATAAATCCTATGATCTTGATTTAACTTCAGGGTGATTCTAAACTTATTTATGAGTCCAAATCAAGCTTTTTACATCAAGATTCGTTCTGGTTTTATTGTTACCAAGAAGAAATTGCCAACTCTCCAAACAGGGCAAACTGGAATCACTTCGGTTAAAAGTGGGATAACTTCTTCATCATAACTCCTATGATCTTGATTCAACTTCAGGGTGATTCTACACTGATTTATGAGTCCAAATCAATCTTATTACATCGTGATTCATTCTGGTTTTATTAGTATCAAGAATAAATTGCCAAATCTCCAAACAGGGTAAACTGGAATCACTTCGGTTAAAAGTGGAATAACATCTTCATCATAACTCCTATGATATTGATTCAACTTCAGGGTGATTATCCTCTGATTTATGAGTCCAAATAAAGCTTCTTACATCTTGATTCATTCTGTTTTGATTTGAATCAAGAAGAAATTGTCAAATCTCCAAACAGGGTAAACTGGAATCACTTCGGTTAAAAGTGGAATAACTTCTTCATCATAAGTCCTAGTGATATTGATTCAACTTCAGGATGATTCTGCACTGATTTAGGATTCCAAATCAAGCTTCTTACATCTTGATTCATTCTGGTTTGATTAGAATCAAGAAGAAATTGCGAAATCTTCAAATAGGGTAAACTGGAGTCACTTCGGTTAAAAGTGGGATAACTTCTTCATCATAACTCCTATGATCTTGATTCAACTTCAGGATGATTCTGCACTGATTTATGAGTCCAAATCAAGCTTCTTACATCTTGATTCATTCTGGTTTGATTAGAATCAAGAAGAAATTGCCAAATCTCCAAACAGGGTAAACTGGAATCACTTCGGTTAAAAGTGGGATAACTTCTTCATCATAACTCCTATGATCTTGATTCAACTTCAGGGTGATTCTACACTGATTTATGAGTCCAAATCAAGCTTTTTACATCCTGATTCACTCTGGTTTTATTAGTATCAAGAATAAATTGTCAAATCTCCAAACAAGACAAACTGGAATCACTTCGGTTAAAAGTGGGATAACTTCTTCATCATACTCCTATGATATTGATTCAACTTCAGGGTGATTTACACTGATTTATGAGTAAAAATAAAGCTTCTTACATCATGATTCATTCTTGTTTGATTTGAATCAAGAAGAAATTGCCAAATCTCCAAACAGGGTAAACTGGAATCACTTCGGCTAAAAGTGGAATAACTTCTTCATCATAAGTCCAATGATATTGATTCAACTTCAGGATGATTCTGCACTGATTTATGAGTCCAAATCAAGCTTCTTACATCTTGATTCATTCTGGTTTGATTATAATCAAGAAGAAATTGCCAAATCGCCAAACAAGGTAAATTGGAGTCACTTCGGTTAAAAGTGGGATAACTTCTTCATCATAACTCCTATGATCTTGATTCAACTTCAGGGTGATTCTAAACTTATTTATGAGTCCAAATCAAGCTTCTTACATCGTGATTCGTTGTGGTTTTATTATTATCAAGAAGAAATTGCCAACTCTCCAAACAGGGCAAACTGGAATCACTTCTGTTAAAAGACGGATAACTTCTTCATCATAACTCCTATGATCTTGATTCAACTTCAGGGTGATTCTACACTGATTTATGAGGCCAAATAAATCTTATTACATCGTGATTCATTCTGGTTTTATTAGTATCAAGAATAAATTACCAAATCTCCAAACAGGGTAAACTGGAATCACTTCGGTTAAAAGAGGAATAACATCTTCATCATAACTCCTATGATATTGATTCAACTTCAGGGTGATTATCCTCTGATTTATGAGTCCAAATAAAGCTTCTTACATCTTGATTCATTCTGTTTTGATTTGAATCAAGAAGAAATTGCCAAATCTCCAAACATGGTAAACTGGAATCACTTCGGTTAAAAGTGGAATAACTTCTTCATCATAAGTCCAATGATATTGATTCAACTTCAGGATGATTCTGCACTGATTTAGGAGTCCAAATCAAGCTTCTTACATCTTGATTCATTCTGGTTTGATTAGAATCAAGAAGAAATTGCCAAATCGCCAAACAAGGTAAATTGGAGTCACTTCGGTTAAAAGTGGGATAACTTCTTCATCATAACTCCTATGATCTTGATTCAACTTCAGGGTGATTCTAAACTTATTTATGAGTCCAAATCAAGCTTCTTACATCGTGATTCGTTCTGGTTTTATTAGTATCAAGAAGAAATTGTCAACTCTCCAAACAGAGCAAATTGGAATCACTTCGGTTAAAAGTGGGATAACTTATTCATCATAACTCCTATGATCTTGATTCAACTTCAGGGTGATTCTACACTGATTTATGAGTCCAAATAAATCTTCTTACATCGTGATTCATTCTGTTTTTATTAGTATCAAGAAGAAATTGCCAAATCTCCAAACAGCGCAAACTGGAATCACTTCGGTTAAAAGTGGGATAACTTCTTCATCATAACTCCTATGATCTTGATTCAACTTCAGGGTGATTCTACACTGATTTATGAGTCCAAATCAATCTTCTTACATCGTGATTCGTTCTGTTTTATTAGTATCAAGAATAAATTGCCAAATCTCAAAACAGGGTAAACTGGAATCACTTCGGTTAAAAGTGGAATAACATCTTCATCATAATTCCTATGATATTGATTCAACTTCAGGGTGATTATCCACTGATTTATGAGTCCAAATAAAGCTTCTTACATCTTGATTCATTCTGTTTTGATTTGAATCAAGAAGAAATTGACAAATCTCCAAACAGGGTAAACTGGAATCACTTCGGTTAAAAGTGGAATAACTTCTTCATCATAAGTCCAATGATATTGATTCAAATTCAGGGTGATTATCCACTGATTTATGAGTCCAAATCAAGCTTCTTACATCTTGATTCATTATGGTTTGATTAGAATCAAGAAGAAATTGCCAACTCTCCAAACAGGGTAAACTGGAATAACTTTGGTTAAAAGTGGGATAACTTCTTCATCATAACTCCTATGATCTTGATTCAACTTCAGGGTGATTCTACACTGATTAATGAGTCCAAATCAAGCTTTTTACATCGTGATTCATTCTGGTTTTATTAGTATCAAGAATAAATTGTCAAATCTCCAAACAGGGCAAACTGGAATCACTTCGGTTAAAAGTGGGATAACTTCTTCATCATAACTCCTATGATATTGATTCAACTTCAGGGTGATTTACACTGATTTATGAGTACAAATCAAGCTTCTTACATCATGATTCATTCTGGTTTGATTTGAATCAAGAAGAAATTGCCAAATCTCCAAACATGGTAAACTGGAATCACTTCGGTTAAAAGTGGAATAACTTCTTCATCATAAGTTCAATGATATGGATTCAACTTCAGGATGATTCTGCACTGATTTATGAGTCCAAATCAAGCTTCTTACATCTTGATTCATTCTGGTTTGATTAGAATCAAGAAGAAATTGCCAAATCTCCAAACAAGGTAAATTGGAGTCACTTCGGTTAAAAGTGGGATAACTTCTTCATCATAACTCCTATGATCTTGATTCAACTTCAGGGTGATTCTAAACTTATTTATGAGTCCAAATCAAGCTTCTTACATCGTGATTTGTTCTGGTTTTATTAGTATCAAGAAGAAATTACCAACTCTCCAAACATGGCAAACTGGAATCACTTCGGTTAAAAGTGGGATAACTTCTTCATCATAACTCCTATGATCTTGATTCAACTTCAGGGTGATTCTACACTTTTTTATGAGTCCAAATCAAGCTTTTTACATCTTGGTTTATTCTGCTTTTATTAGTATCAAGAATAAATTGTCAAATCTCCAAACAGGACAAACTGGAATCACTTCGGTTAAAAGTGGGATAACTTCTTCATCATAACTCCTATGATATTGATTCAACTTCAGGGTGATTTACAATGATTTATGAGTAAAAATCAAGCTTCTTACATTATGATTCATTCTGGTTTGATTTGAATCAAGAAGAAATTGTCAAATCTCAGGGTAAACTGGAATCACTTCGGTTAAAAGTGGAATAACTTCTTCATCATAAGTTCAATGATATGGATTCAACTTCAGGATGATTCTGCACTGATTTATGAGTCCAAATCAAGCTTCTTACATCTTGATTCATTCTGGTTTGATTAGAATCAAGAAGAAATTGCCAGATCTCCAAACAAGGTAAATTGGAGTCACTTCGGTTAAAAGTGGGATAACTTCAGGGTGATTCTAAACTTATTTATGAGTCCAAATCAAGCTTCTTACATCGTGATTTGTTCTGGTTTTATTAGTATCAAGAAGAAATTGCCAACTCTCCAAACATGACAAACTGGAATCACTTCGGTTAAAAGTGGGATAACTTCTTCATCATAACTCCTATGATCTTTATTCAACTTCAGGGTGATTCTACACTTATTTATGAGTCCAAATCAATCTTATTACATCGTGATTCATTCTGGTTTTATTAGTATCAAGAATAAATTGCCAAATCTCCAAACAGGGTAAACTGGAATCACTTCGGTTAAAAGTGGAATAACATCTTCATCATAACTCCTATGATATTGATTCAACTTCAGGGTGATTATCCTCTGATTTATGAGTCCAAATAAAGCTTCTTACATCTTGATTCATTCTGTTTTGATTTGAATCAAGAAGAAATTGCCAAATCTCCAAACAGGGTAAACTGGAATCACTTCGGTTAAAAGTGGAATAACTTCTTCATCATAAGTCCAATGATATTGATTCAACTTCAGGATGATTCTGCACTGATTTAGGAGTCCAAATCAAGCTTCTTACATCTTGATTCATTCTGTTTTGATTATAATCAAGAAGAAATTGCCAAATCGCCAAACAAGGTAAATTGGAGTCACTTCGGTTAAAAGTGGGATAACTTCTTCATCATAACTCCTATGATCTTGATTCAACTTCAGGGTGATTCTAAACTTATTTATGAGTCCAAATCAAGCTTCTTACATCGTGATTCGTTCTGGTTTTATTAGTATCAAGAAGAAATTGCCAACTCTCCAAACTGGAATCACTTCGGTTAAAAGTGGGATAACTTCTTCATCATAACTCCTATGATCTTTATTCAACTTCAGGGTGATTCTACACTGATTTATGAGTCCAAATAAATCTTATTACATCGTGATTCATTCTGGTTTTATTAGTATCAAGAATAAATTGCCAAATCTCCAAACAGGGTAAACTGGAATCACTTCGGTTAAAAGTGGAATAACATTTTCATCATAACTCCTATGATATTGATTCAACTTCGGGGTGATTATCCTCTGAGTTATAAGTCCAAATAAAGATTCTTACATCTTGATTCATTCTGTTTTGATTTGAATCAAGAATGATGCGGCCATCAAACCAGTAGCTGAACCAGAGGCCAACCAGTTGCACCAATCAATCAACCAAAGGACCAGCCAGGACATGTGTGCAGTCAAAACGCCATATCTCTCCAACCCGAAAGATTTTTTGCCATTAAACTAATTTTAAAGCATTCTACACTCAAGAAGGAGTCAACCACAATTGGAATCATTGTCAAAGCTATTCGGAACAGGAAGATATGAATTTTACAAACTGGAGGTTCTCCAGCCCGTTCATCTGCGAGTATCCGAGTTTAGGAATTGTTTCAAGCCCAAGGAAGAAGGTATCCGATCCAAAACAACTCGTGGGATTCAATATGGATCTCTTAGCTTTCCAACAAGCCCAGAATGAGAAGAAATGGTCACGGAATTATGAAGTTATGATCCAATCTCCAGAACCGGCCAAATCAGTGCTACACTTGCCTCAATTGGGAGCTAGCCGGTTCAATCTTAGTCAAACCGAATCATGGCGACCAGGAGTGTTTTATTATCATCTAAGAAGTATATCCAAGGGTCCAGGAGGAGTAGAAGTGTTCTTACCATGGACCAAGAAGCATAGGATCAGGAGGATCTATTTCTGGCCACACTTACCTTATTTGGAGCCTCAAGAATTCAAACTCCAACAGCTATATTCCTCTCAGCTTATGCACGAGTTAAGCACCTTCCAATGCATCCAGAAGGTTCCCAGGAAGCTATCTTACCCCCTTAAACCGTCCAGATTCAAAGATTCTCAAGCCAAGACCAAATCCCAAAGATATCTCTCTAAAGACCTTATTTCGATCTTCATCAGCACCATTTAAGCCATTTGCTTTATTTTGTTTCCTTTTGCTTCATATGGCCGTTTGGCCTTTGTCTAATGTCGTGCCCTATATAAGCACACTCATTTGTACATTTTAGAATCACCTTTCAATCAATAAAATTCAGTACCAAGAGTATTTCTTTCAAAGAGTTGTCTTTGAGTTGTTCTTTAGTTTCTAGGTGTGAGATACATTAGGAGACTATAGAGATCGTGGTTCATAGGTTCCTTGAGAGATTCAGAAGCCTTGAGACACAGATTGAGAGAGTCAATCATCACCCACGGATTGAGAGAGTCAATCGCCATCCATCCAGCATCATCGATCCATCCATCCGCCATATTCAACCTTCACTCCATCCATCATTCCATCCCTTATCCCTTTTATTTCCTTTGTTCTTATTTTGTTTATCATATCATTTCCTTACTATTCTATCTTGTTTCAGGTTATCTTGGACGGAATAGAGCAGTAGCCATTCAATCGACCAGCACCATATCCATCGGTTTCTCGGTCATTACCATCTCATCGCCCATCACACCACCCTCGCTTCCCAGCCTGTAACATTTGGTATCAGAGCTTTAAAAGCTCCTGACCCAGGTTATATCAATCCTCTCTATCATCTTTTAGTTTCATTCTTGCTTAGTTTGCATTTTATAAAATTGAAAACCCATAAAAATTGTCATTTGTTTCTAGTTTTATTTCTGCCATTTTTGTGTTCTTGATAAAAAGAAAACCAAAGAAGAAGAAGTTGAGTTGTTTGATCCACGAAATTCATTTGAAATCTTAGTCTAGTTGTTTGCATTCATTGCCCCAGCTCCCATTGCCATACTTGAGATCCTTGCATTTAGTTTATTTCCTTGTTTCCTTTTTCGGTTTATTGCAATCAAGAAAATTCAAAAAAAAATATATTTTACTGCATTTGTTTCCTAGTATTCTTGCTTATTACCATTTGCATAATTCCATGTCATTCTGATTTATTTCGTGCATATAACTTTGCATTAAAAAAAAAATTATTCAACTTAGTCCATTATTTTCAACTTTCCATTATCGGTTTAGCATAAAGTTGCATTATCATTGTTCATTTGATTTCTCAGATACCTAAGGCACGAGTTTGATTTATTTATCTTGCAAGGTACATCAAATCAAGTCTATGGAGTATGAAGAAGATGATCTAAGTGAGATCAATACCTCAGAAATAGATTGGGGAGAAGAACCGGATGACTTAAGTGATGAAGGAGAAGACCAAGTGTACCAGTCTTCTTATGAGACTGATTCTGAAATCAGTCATGGACGCCATAATGAGGAGATTATAGATGACCCAGAGCCTCCTGAACAAGTTTCACCAGGTCCAATAGTCGATGGTGTGAAGAGGACACACCAATCCAACAATCATGGTCAAGACCAAGCTGCCCATGGTCAGATTATGGTGAGGAAGAGGAGGACGGATTTTATGAAGACTACAACTTCACAAAGATATCTGAGAAGGCAGTAGGTTATGGACGTGCCTCATATAGACTACAATCTCAACCTAAACCCACCAGCACAAGGAGAGCTCAACATACACCAGCCGGCCAAAGGAAAGAAGTAAGCAAAACTTCTACTTACACCTCCAACACTCTAGTGTTCTCAGGTTCCAGCAAGAACCCTGAGGTGTATTTGAGATGGGAAATGAACATGGAGAAGTGGCTGCGGTCAACAACATTCCCAAAGAAAAGAAGCTATCACAAGCTGTCCAAGCCTTCACGGGGAATGCCTACAAGTGGTGGCTAAAGGAGAGCAGTCCAAACATCTACAACCAACCTGTGGTAGACTGGAAAGACCTTAAGTTTAGGATGTATAAGGAGTTTGCAGAGAAGTATCAAGACCAAGTGGATACCACATCAAAGTTCCATTGTCAAGCAACACCAAGGAAAGTGATGTCTACACCAAAACCGCATATTGTCCTTAAACCAAAGAAGGCTCACGACCATGAACCCAAGAAGATGTCCTCTAGTGTACCTACACACCAAGAAGGGCTTAAGAAGTCGGGTCAATCCAAACAGGCTCAGCCAGAGCCAATCACCACACCCCTACCTGAGCTGCAAAGGTTACAAGAGATGTGTAAAAGGCTCAAGGAGACTTTAAACCCCAAGGAGGAGCACACATCAAGCCAAGGTAAGTCTTCTGACCTTATTAAACCCAAGAACCCAACTTGTTATAGATGTCATAAGCGTGGACACTTTGCTGCTGTTTGTCCATCTAAGAAAACTTTGAATGAAACATCACTAGGAGAGAAAACTGAAATATCAAAAATCAGTGATAGTTTAGTTCAATATAATTTGTTGGTTCCCAATGCTTGTATAATACACTTGTCTATGCCAAAAGGTGTCAATGCAGGTCATAAGGAGTTTGAAGTTGATCAAAAAGACTTGCATCTTGACCATATCAAGATATGGAAGCCACCAGATATGCAGCAACTTCAGTACCAATGCAAAGATTATCAAAATTGATGTGATCATGGACCGGATCACTAAGGAGAACAAGGAGAGTCTAGATGAGCCACATGAAGCCACATTGCACCAACAACTTGGTGATGATGCTCTAGCCATTCCTGAAGGTCCCATGACTCGTTCCAGAGTCAAGAAGCTTAAAGAGAATGTTGTTGGATTACTCACTTCACATCCACAACAACAAAGTCTTGGACAAGGTCTGATCCGAGATGTCTTGATCACCATTCAAGCCATCTCTACATCAAGCTGAGTTAGTGTCTAGGCAAGACATGGGGTGTGTGCTCTTTTCCTTGCTTTTGGTTTTGTCCCACGAGGTTTTCCGGAGGAAGGTTTTTAACGAGGCCACAACTTGTCTTCACATCACCTAAGTCCTATCTCGGTCCAAGACTATAGAAGTTACATTTTTATTTCATTTCATTTAAAAGCTTATGTTAAACTCTAGTTTCCTTTTTTGGTCATTGTCGAAACCCTAGAGGGTATGTCTCTGGTTTCTTATTTAAAGAGGTCTCTACACCCTCTTGTAATCATCCAGCTTTTTAATAAACAAGTATCTTTTCTCCTTGACGGCTCTCTCTCTAGAAAGTGTGTCGAGTCTGGTGTGTAGTATCCAGAGACTAAGGGTGTCTAATTTGGTGTGTCATATCCGAGTTATTCATCTAGGAGTATCAAGAGATCATCCATCCCTCTTGTGTCACCATTCAATCCACAAACCTTGAAGAACTTGAGTCTCTGATTCGTTCTTGCAAGGATCTATCCATTCCCATCAACCAAAGAGCATCCTAGGGACGCATCAAGTGGTATCAGAGCAACTTTGGTTGGGAAGTACTCGTTACCCTCTCTTGTTTTTCTCTGTTGTTTCATCCGTGTCTCATCTTTATCTTTTGAATAAGCAGTAGAACTCATCTAACTAGGGCTGCTCGTGATTGCATAAGAGATTAGACAAGAACTTTGAAACTTTCCTTATTTGGTTTTTGCGGAAACCCTAGAGAGAGAGTAACCCTAGCCGCATGCTACCTTGTTGTCGATCACTTTGTGCATTAGTCTAGCTTGTTTATCACCTTGAACACGAGCATAATAAGATTGTTAGGGTGCTAGAAAACCTTAGAAGAGATTAGAAAAAGTTTAGGAGCTTTTCCTTTTTGCTTGAATCTTTTTCCTTTTTCTAGCCGATTGTTCCTTTTTGTTTTGTCTTGCAATACAAGCTTGTTTCTTTTTCCTTTTTGCTTGTTTTCTTTTTCCTTTTTGCTTGTCTTGTTACCTAGAATCCTTTTACTGGTTATTGTGTTTACCTTTGAGCAGGAAACATGGTGTCCGAGTCTGAAGAAGAAGCTGAACTCGTCAGGAGGAACAAGCTTCTCATGGAGGCTATGACAAATCAACTTAACCAGAGTATGGTGGCAACCATGACCGAGATGATGAGGACCAATCTCAATGACATCAGGAGAGAGCTTAGAGAAGACATCAGGAGAGCTACTAGTCACTTGCCAAACCAAGAGACTAGGAGAGAGGAGAGACCGCAAGCAACTCGCCAAGCAACTCGCCAAGAACATGATGGTTATGAGGAGACTGATGAAGAGTATGAACACTTCAGCTCATCCTCAAGAAGACCTAGGCGTGTCCAAGAGAGGAGAATGAACCAGGGAGATGAACTTGCTGGTTTGAAGATCAAGATACCCCCATTCCATGGCAAAGCTGATCCGGATGCCTATCTTGAGTGGGAGAAGAAGATTGAGCTAGTCTTTCAGTGCAAGCAGTACACAAACCACAAGAAGATTCAGATTGCTGCCACTGAGTTCTATGACTATGCTTTGAGTTGGTGGGATCAGTACCTCACCACTCGTAGGAGGAATGGAGAGGAACCAGTAGAGACTTGGACAGAGATGAAGTCAATCATGCGCAAGAGGTTTGTTCCAAGCCATTACCTTAGAGACTTGCACCACCGGCTGAGGAAACTTACCCAAGGTTCAAGATCAGTGGAGGAGTATTACCAGGAGATGGAGTTACTCATGCTGAGGGCTAACATATCAGAGGATAGAGAAGCAACCATGTCAAGGTTCCTTTGTGGTTTAAACCGAGAGATACAAGACAATGTTGAGATGCAACATTATGTGGAGCTTGAAGAGATGCTACACAAGGCTATTCTTGTTGAGCAACAACTCAAGAGGAGGGGACACTCACGCAATCAGTATGGCTCTAACCGGTTACACAACACCAAGGAGGAGAAGACACCTTATCCTAAGGAGTCTAAACCATTCCAGAAGGACAACAAGTCCTATCCAAGAGAAGAGACCAAACCAATCAGTGCTCTTGACAAGGGCAAAGGCAAGGTTGAAGCTTCTAGTTCCAGAGCTCGTGATGTCAAGTGTTTCAAGTGCCAAGGAAGAGGACATTATGCCAATGAGTGTACCAACAAGAGAGTCATGATCTTGCTGGAGAATGGAGAGTATGCCTCAGAAGATGACAACACCGAGTCTGACCAAGAAGACACTGAAGAAGAACATGAAGAAGGACCAGTCCAGGGGAAGCTTTTAGTAGCAAGAAGGCTTCTAAGCTTGCAAAACAAGGCTGAGGAGCTAGAGCAACGTGAGAACCTCTTCTACACCCGGTGCTTGGTCCAAGGAAAAGTGTGCAGCCTCATTGTTGATGGAGGAAGTTGTGTCAATGCTGCGAGTGAAACAATGGTCCAGAAGTTGGGATTGAAGGTTCAAAAGCACCCCAAGCCTTACCGGTTACAATGGCTGAATGAAGAAGGCACCATGAAGGTTTCAAGTCAAGTTCTTATTCCCTTAGCCATTGGGAGATATGAAGATGAAGTCTTGTGTGATGTGTTGCCTATGCAAGCTGGTCACATACTTCTTGGAAGACCTTGGCAATCTGATAGGCGTGTGGTCCATGATGGGTTCACCAACAAGCATTCCTTTTTGTTCAAGGGCAAGAAGACTACTCTGGTTCCCTTGACACCCAAGGAAGTACAACAAGATCAGATTCAACTCCAAAAGAAGAAGGAGATTGATCTAAAACCGGCTGGAACTAAGCAGCCAAACTTCTATGCTAACATGGGTGATATCAAAAGGACTCTCAACTCTAAACAATCTGCTATCTTACTTGTGTTTAAAGAGACTCTATTGAACTTAACAGATTCTACACCGGTGTATCCGAGTGAAATGGTTTCTCTTTTGCAGGAGTTTCAAGATGTATTTCCAGAAGACAATCCCATTGGTTTACCACCTTTGAGAGGGATTGAGCACCAGATAGACTTTGTTCCAGGATCTACACTTCCAAACCGTCCAGCATACAGAAGCAATCCGGTTGAGACCAAGGAGTTGCAAAGACAAGTAGAGGAACTAATGGAGAAGGGCTATATCCGAGAGAGTTTGAGCCCATGTGCTGTACCAGTGCTCCTAGTGCCTAAGAAGGATGGTACATGGCGTATGTGTGTTGATTGTAGATCAATCAACAACATCACAGTGAAGTATCGCCACCCTATCCCTAGACTTGATGATATGCTTGATGAATTACATGGTTCTTGCATCTTTTCTAAGATTGATTTAAAAAGTGGTTATCATCAGATTAGGATGAAAGAAGGAGATGAATGGAAGACTGCCTTTAAAACTAAACATGGATTGTATGAGTGGTTAGTTATGCCATTTGGATTAACCAATGCACCTAGTACATTCATGAGGTTAATGAATCATGTTCTTAGATCATTCATAGGCATTTCTGTTGTAGTATACTTTGATGACATCTTAGTATATAGCAAGAACTTAGGAGAACATCTAGATCATCTTAAGGCTGTCTTGAATGTTTTGAGGAGTGAAAAGCTTTATGCCAACTTGAAGAAGTGCACCTTTTGCACAGATAACTTGGTTTTCCTAGGCTTTGTTGTGAGTGCAGATGGAGTTAAGGTTGATGAGGAGAAGATCAAAGCCATCAAAGAATGGCCGAGTCCAACCTCAGTAGGAGAAGTGAGGAGTTTCCATGGGCTTGCTGGGTTCTATAGGAGATTTGTGAAGGACTTTAGCACCATTGCAGCTCCCTTGACTGAAGTGATAAAGAAGGATGTTGGATTCAAGTGGGGAGAAGCACAAGAGAAGGCTTTCCAGAGCCTAAAAGAGAAGCTTACTCAATCACCTCTTCTTATGCTTCCTGACTTTACTAAAACTTTTGAAATAGAATGTGATGCCTCAGGAATTGGAATTGGTGCTGTGTTGATGCAGGATAGGAAACCTATTGCATACTTCAGTGAGAAGCTTGGAGGAGCCACTCTCAACTATGCAACCTATGACAAGGAACTCTATGCCTTGGTGAGGGCATTACAAACGTGGCAACACTACTTGTGGCCCAAGGAGTTTGTCATACACACTGATCATGAGTCCCTAAAGTATCTAAAAGGGCAGAGTAAGCTTAGCAAGAGACACGCAAGGTGGGTTGAGTTCATTGAGACCTTTCCATACGTGATCAAATATAAACAAGGTAAGGAGAATGTAGTTGCTGATGCACTATCTCGGAGGTATGTTCTCTTGACCACCCTAGATGCTAAGTTGCTTGGGTTTGAGCAGATAAAGGATATGTATGATACTGATCATGATTTCAAGGAAGCCTATGCCTCATGTGCTAAGTTTGCTGCAGGGCATTACTTTAGAAATGAAGGCTACTTGTTCTATGACAATAGATTGTGTGTGCCTAATTGTTCTTTGAGAGATCTTTTTGTCAGGGAATCCCATGGGGGCAGTCTAATGGGACACTTTGGGATTGCCAAGACCTTGAAAGTTTTACAGGATCACTTCTATTGGCCGCACATGAAGAGAGATGTGGAGAGAATCTGTGGAAGGTGTGCTACTTGCAAGCATGCCAAGTCCCAAGTTCAATCCCAGGGTTTGTATACTCCTTTACCCATTCCACACCATCCCTGGAATGACATCTCTATGGACTTTATTGTTGGTTTGCCTAGAACTAGAACTGGAAAGGATTCTATCTTTGTTGTTGTTGATAGGTTCTCTAAGATGGCACATTTCATAGCTTGTCACAAGACTGATGATGCATTACATGTAGCTAACTTGTTCTTTAAAGAGGTTGTACGTTTGCATGGCATGCCTAGAACTATAGTTTCTGATAGGGACACTAAGTTTCTTAGTTACTTCTGGAAGACACTTTGGTCTAAGCTAGGCACTAAGCTATTGTTTTCTACTACATGTCATCCACAAACTGATGGGCAAACTGAGGTAGTTAATAGGACTTTAGGAACACTCCTGCGTGCATTCATTAGAAAGAACTTAAGGACATGGGAAGAATACTTACCACATTGTGAATTTGCATACAATCATGCTATGCATTCTGCTTCTAAGTATTCACCTTTTGAGATTGTTTATGGGTTCAATCCCACATCTCCTTTGGATCTAATGCCTTTGCCTGAGTGTGAAAGGATAAGTCTAGATGGCAAGAAGAAAGCAGAGACGGTCCAACAGATTCATGAGAAGGCTAGACAAAACATTGAGCAGAAGACCAAGCTTTATGAGAAGCAAGCTAACAAGGGGAGACGTGTGAGGACCTTTTGATGTGATCATGGAAAGCACCAAAGAATGGAAGCATGAACCTGAAAAGCTTGTAGCTGAGGATGTAACATTTAAGAGTGCATTTGATGTGATCATGGACCGGATCACTAAGGAGAACAAGGAGAGTCTAGATGAGCCACATGAAGCCACATTGCACCAGCAGCCTGGTGAAGATGCTCTAGCCATTCCTGAAGGTCCCATGACTCGTTCCAGAGTCAAGAAGCTCAAAGAGAATGTTGTTGGATTACTCACTTCACATCCACAACAAGAAAGTCTTGGACAAGGTCTGATCCGAGATGTCTTGATCACCATTCAAGCCATCTCTACATCAAGCTGAGTTAGTGTCTAGGCAAGACATGGGGTGCGTGCTCTTTTCCTTGCTTTTGGTTTTGTCCCACGAGGTTTTCCGGAGGAAGGTTTTTAACGAGGCCACAACTTGTCTTCACATCACTTAGGCCTATCTCGGTCCAAGACTAAAGAAGTTACATTTTTATTTCATTTTAAAGCTTATGTTAAATTAGACTATAGTTTCTTCTTTCCTTTTTTGCTTATTGTCGAAACCCTAGAGGATGTCTCTGGTTTCTTATTTAAAGGGTCTCTACACCCTCTTGTAATCATCCAGCTTTTTAATAAACAAGTATCTTTCTCCTTGACGGCTCTCTCTCTAGAAAGTGTGTCGAGTTCTGGTGTGTAGTATCCAGAGACCTAAGGGTGTCTAGTTTGGTGTGTCATATCCAAGTTGTTCATCTAGGAGTATCAATAGATCATCCATCCCTCTTGTGTCACCATTCAACCCACACGCCTTGAAGAACTTGAGTCTCTGATTCGTTCTTGCAAGGATCTATCCATTCCCATCAACCAAAGAGCATCCTAGGGACGCATCAAGTGGTATCAGAGCAACTTTGGTTGGGAAGTACTCGTTACCCTCTCTTGTTTTTCTCTGTTGTTTCATCCGTGTTTCATCTTTATCTTTTGAATAAGCAGTAGAACTCATCTAACTAGGGCTGCTCGTGATTGCATAAGAGATTAGACAAGATTTTTAAAACTTTCCTTATTTGGTTTTTTCGGAAACCCTAGAGAGAGAGTAACCCTAGCCGCATGCTACCTTGTTGTCGATCACTTTGTGCATTAGTTTAGCTTGTTCATCACCTTGAACACGAGCATACTAAGGCTGTTAGGTTGCTAGAAAACCTTAGAAGAGTTTAGGAAAAAGTTTAAGAAGTTTTTCCTTTTTGCTTGACCATTTCCTTTTTACTTAGCCGAGTATCCTTTTTACTTTTGTCTTGCAAAACAAGCTTGTTTCTTTTCCTTTTTGCTTGTTTTCTTTTTCCTTTTTGCTTGTCTTGTTACCTAGAAACCTTTTACTGGTTGTTTTTTTACCTTTGTGTGCAGGAAGCATGGAAGCCGAGTCTGAAGAAGAAGCTTCACTCGTCAGGAAGAACAAGTTTCTCATGGAGGCTATTTCGGCTCAACTTAACCAAAACATGGTGGCAACCATGACCGAGGTGATGAGGACCAACCTCAATGACATCAGGAGAGAGCTCAGAAAAGACATCAGGAGAGCTACTAGTCAAGTGCCAAACCGAGAGACTAGGAGAGAAGAGAGACCTCATGCAACTCGCCAAGAACATGATGGTTATGAGGAGACTGACAATGAGTATGAGCACCTCAGTTCATCCTCAAGAAGACATAGGCGTGTCCAAGAGAGAAGGATGAACCAGGGAGATGAGCTTGCTGGTTTGAAGATCAAGATACCCCCATTCCATGGCAAAGCTGATCCGGATGCCTACCTTGAGTGGGAGAAGAATTTTGAAAGTCTTGATGGAAAGGAACCAAGCTGTTACAGCAAGGAGAAGACAGTCTCTAAGCCATTTAAAGAAGATAAACAATTCTGTTTATTCAGTGAAAAGGATAAGGAGGCATTGTTACAAGTCATGATGGATGTGGAGAAGCAAATCAAACGGACCAACACAGCACGTCCATCCATTGAAACACAGCATCAAGAACCAGCACCAGTTGCGCCTATCCAAGAAGATCCAGACAAAGTAACCTCCCATATCTTTCATAAAGAAGAGCAGCCTGTTCAGAACGTCATGGTCCCTTTAAAACAACACATGGTAGCAGAGAAGACACCCAGGGAACCTCAGAGAGCTCGTAGAATGAATCAACTAATTGTCTTTGATCCATGTGATTTCCAAAGGACCTTCTTAGGTACTTTTCTGTTCACTCCTTTTGTTTGGTACAAGAAAAGAGAAGTGGAACTATCAAGACACGACTTGGATACGAGACATGTTGTATTTGAGCCTGGAGGAGAGGTCTGGAATCAGAAGAACAAGATCAAACAGATTAAGAAGAGTTCAGCTGCACCAACATTTGATTTTGTAGATTTCTCATCCTCTGAAGATAAGGGGTTGCACGTCTCAGCTCAGCAAGAGTTTCACTATGAAACCAACTGGAGAATGAAGCCAATTCAGTCACGGATCCAACAAACCAGACAACGCAGAAAATGGCCTCCTGATCATCAAGATATTGCTAGTTTTGCAAAACATGTCGGTTTGGATCTTTCCCAAGAGAAACTTATATCTGATTGTGCTGGAAGGTTACAGACCTACTCGTGGAGACCTAGAGAATATTTCCACAAGATTATCACCCTTGGAGAGTGCTCTGTTCGTGCTAGAACAAGTTGGGGTCATAAGGAGTTTGAAGTTGATCAAAAAGACTTGCATCTTGACCATATCAAGATATGGAAGCCACCAGATATGCAGCAACTTCAGTACCAATGCAAAGATTATCAAAATGTAATTGGAGATGAAGAATTCACTAGAGTCAATGGTGAAGTGATTACTGGAGCAGGAGAAGAACTCATGTTTTCTTCTCAAATCAAAGAGAAACCACCAGATGAACTTAGTCTACAACAATCTCCAAAGAAACCAACCCGGGGTAACTATCTAAACTCAAAGAAAAACATGAAGCCTGATTTGCTTGCTGTGGGTACAGGTCAAACTGTTTTGAGATCTACCATTTTCGAAAAGAGAAGCTATAATAATGATCAGAGTATCAAGAATGGGTTGTTGGCTAAGTTGATGATGCAACAAACAAACCTTGGAAGCTGTCTAGCCGCCAGCCTTGACATAGGGACAGTCCGAGGATCATATCTCAACAACCACAAGGAATTAACCATCAAACTCGACTGCCATGGAAACTTAACTCATCAGGGTCTCACGTCGATTTGGAATCAAGTCCAAACCTTCTCAGATGAAAGAGTTATGGGTTCTACAAATCGGGTGATCCTGTATTGGCTATCTTTGAATTTTTCTGAGTTTAAAACATCTCAATCCTATATATGGCGACCAGGTGAGCATGCTAAGGTAAGTGATCATGTTTTCAAGAGTTCTTTTATCCATTACACAGATATGATGCACTTGTTTTTGTCAAAAGAGCCATGTGCAGATTATGATGAAGCTTGGAAGCATACAAGAAGAAAGAACAAGCATGTGGAAGACAAGCGGTTCAAGCCACCTGATTTGGATCAGGATAAGCACCAAGACGTCACTGGCTTCATCCTCATCAAAGAAGCACCACCAGATGCAGCACACAAGCCAAAACCGAGCAAAAACCAATTTGGGATAAGATTATTACTCTTTGATAAACTTTCATGTGCTAACTTGCTTTGTTTCAATATATCAGGTTTGAGTAATGAATCAGGAACTAAATGGATTAATGCCTTCTACATATCCAAACCAGTCAGCAACAATGCCTATCAAAGAGGCTTGCAAGGTAAGTGTAATCTGATTTTAAACTTCGATGTTACTGACTTGGTCCCCTCTATTGTAGGTAAAACAGATTTGAGGACAAATCTTTTTGAAGAGGGAGGGGATGATGTGATCATGGAAAGCACCAAAGAATGGAAGCATGAACCTGAAAGCTTGTAGCTGAGGATGCAACCTTTAAGAGTGCATTTGATGTGATCATGGACCGGATCACTAAGGAGAACAAGGAGAGTCTAGATGAGCCACATGAAGCCACATTGCACCAGCAGCCTGGTGATGATGCTCTAGCCATTCCTGAAGGTCCCATGACTCGTTCCAGAGTCAAGAAGCTCAAAGAGAATGTTGTTGGATTACTCACTTCACATCCACAACAAGAAAGTCTTGGACAAGGTCTGATCCGAGATGTCTTGATCACCATTCAAGCCATCTCTACATCAAGCTGAGTTAGTGTCTAGGCAAGACATGGGGTGTGTGCTCTTTTCCTTGCTTTTGGTTTTGTCCCACGAGGTTTTCCGGAGGAAGGTTTTTAACGAGGCCACAACTTGTCTTCACATCACCTAAGTCCTATCTCGGTCCAAGACTATAGAAGTTACATTTTTATTTCATTTCATTTAAAAGCTTATGTTAAACTCTAGTTTCCTTTTTTGGTCATTGTCGAAACCCTAGAGGGTATGTCTCTGGTTTCTTATTTAAAGAGGTCTCTACACCCTCTTGTAATCATCCAGCTTTTTAATAAACAAGTATCTTTTCTCCTTGACGGCTCTCTCTCTAGAAAGTGTGTCGAGTCTGGTGTGTAGTATCCAGAGACTAAGGGTGTCTAATTTGGTGTGTCATATCCGAGTTATTCATCTAGGAGTATCAAGAGATCATCCATCCCTCTTGTGTCACCATTCAATCCACAAACCTTGAAGGACTTGAGTCTCTGATTCGTTCTTGCAAGGATCTATCCATTCCCATCAACCAAAGAGCATCCTAGGGACGCATCAAAAATGTAATTGGAGATGAAGAATTCACTAGAGTCAATGGTGAAGTGATTACTGGAGCAGGAGAAGAACTCGGATGTTTGTAGCTTGCTTCAGTTTCATGTTCTCTACTGACCTTCTCTTGATTTCTTCCTCCAGGGTTGATACTGATTTGATGTCCTCATCATACCCTCCCCCTTGACTGAGTTTCGACCTCGAAACTATACCATCTGCACCAAGATAGAGCAAGTTGGGTTTCATTCTCCTTTGAGAGTCTAGAACCTTACCTCGGTATTGTTTTGGTTTGGGGATAGGTTGTGCATCTGGTGGTTCTCCTTTGAGCCGGTAGGATAGGTTAACTCCTCTTCCTTTTGTCAGTGTTGGCGACACAAGAGGGATGGATGAACTCTTGATACTCCTAGATGAATAACTCGGATATGACACACCAAATTAGACACCCTTAGACTATGGATACTACACACCAGACTCGACACACTTTCTAGAGAGAGAGCCGTCAAGGAGAAATATACTTGTTTATTAAAAGGCTGGATGATTACAAGAGGGTGTAGAGACCTTTTTAAATAAGAAACCAGAGACATACCCTCTAGGGTTTCGACAATGACCAAAAAAGGAAACTAGAGTTTAACATAAGCTTTTAAATGAAATGAAATAAAAATGTAACTTCTATAGTCTTGGACCGAGATAGGACTTAGGTGATGTGAAGACAAGTTGTGGCCTCGTTAAAAACCTTCCTCCAGAAAACCTCGTGGGACAAAACCAAAAGCAAGGAAAAGAGCACACACCCCATGTCTTGCCTAGACACTAACTCAGCTTGATGTAGAGATGGCTTGAATGGTGATCAAGACATCTCGGATCAGACCTTGTCCAAGACTTTGTTGTTGTGGATGTGAAGTGAGTAATCCAACAACATTCTCTTTAAGCTTCTTGACTCTGGAACGAGTCATGGGACCTTCAGGAATGGCTAGAGCATCATCACCAAGTTGTTGGTGCAATGTGGCTTCATGTGGCTCATCTAGACTCTCCTTGTTCTCCTTAGTGATCCGGTCCATGATCACATCATCCCCTCCCTCTTGAAAAGGATTTGTCCTCAAATCAGGTTCATCTACAGAAAAGGAGCCAAGTCAGTGACATTGAAGCTATTTGATACATCATACTTACCTTGGAGATCAAGTTTGTAGGCATTGTCATTGATCTTGTGGATGATCTCAAAGGGTCCATCAACCCTTGGCATCAGCTTGGACTTTCTCTCGTTGGGGAACCTATCCTTCCTCAGGTTCAACCACACTTGGTCACCAACTTCAAAGGTCCTTCACACGTCTCCCCTTGTTAGCTTGCTTCTCATAAAGCTTGGTCTTCTGCTCAATGTTTGTCTAGCCTTCTCATGAATCTGTTGGACCGTCTCTGCTTTCTCTTGCCATCTAGACTTATCCTTTCGCACTCAGGCAAAGGCATTAGATCCAAAGGAGAGGTGGGATTGAACCCAAAACAATCTCAAAAGGTGAATAACTTAGAAGCAGAATGCATAGCATGATGTATGCAAATTCACAAATGTGGTAAGTATTCTCCCATGTCCTTAAGTCTTTCTAATGAATGCACGCAGGAGTGTTCCTAAAGTCCTATTAACTACCTCAGTTTGCCCATCAGTTTGTGGATGACATGTAGTAGAAAACAATAGCTTAGTGCCTAGCTTAGACCAAAGTGTCTTCCAGAAGTAACTAAGAAACTTAGTGTCCCTATCAGAAACTATAGTTCTAGGCATGCCATGCAAACGTACAACCTCTTTAAAGAACAAGTTAGCTACATGTAATGCATCATCAGTCTTG